>JANTCA010035877.1:0-20546 GCA_024741275.1 Chironex yamaguchii
ATCACTTTTCAACGTGTTGGTCCAATATCAAAAAAAGTGATGGCAAAAAGTGATCGTCTAACCCGGCCCTTACACAATCACTTTTCAATCGGTCCAATATCGAAAATATTGATGGAAAAAAGTGATAGTCTAAATACGACCTTAAGCCTAGCAGAAAGAAATTTTCACAACAACGACAGCCTACAGCCAAAAGGACCTCAAATCCTTGTCGTCATTGCCATGGTACATGGCCCCATCATAACCGTCCCTGTCCTGGCTAAGGATTAACGTGCAGCACATGTGGCAAGGTCGGCCATTTTGCCTTAGTTTGTCACAGTAACAAGGCTCCTGTACCGAGACCATGACAACAGACCATTAAACAGGTAACTCAACAGAATTGTTCAGTTTCTATTGTGTAATGCGACAACGATGACAGTGAGTATCGTTTTACTTTGCAATTGAAACCTGCGTGCAAAATGCTTATGATTCCAGTCCAAAGCAATGACAAGATCTTCAACATGATCATCCACAAAGGTGCTTCCCTAGATATCATTGATGAAAATACGTTCAAAAGCCGGCTAAATGGAGTTACAATTAAATGCTCTCATACCCACATTTTTGCATATGGTGCAAAAACACAGCTCTCAATTTTTGGAAGACGTGTTAAAGCACTCAAGTGCAACCAGAAATTCCATGCAACAAAGGTCCATACAGTCAAAGGACACTATGGTTGTTTGCTAAGCACTCAGCTGTTGCCTTTGGCCTAATATAACTTCACATGAATAAAGTCACCAAAACTCAACACCCAGCATAGCAACAGAAGATAGCCGAATATTTTAATATTTTCAATGGCTTTGGAGGTGTGAAGGATTATGAGGTAAAGCTCAACATGATAATTCAGTTCCCCCTCTTGTGCAGCCAGTCAGGATAACTCCATTCCATGTACAACAGAAAATCTCACAGGAACTGGACAAATTGGAGCAGCAGGGAATCAGAGAAAACGTTCATGGACCAACCCCATTTGTGCCACCTGTTGTCATCCCTAAGGGGCGTCGTACACACAAGCAACACCACAGATTTTTTAGCAACATAACAGAGGAGCAACGCTTATTACATCATAATGCCTCGTTTTTGAGCTTCATGAAATCGAGGCAACATCCAGTTCAACACAAAAGCCACAAGCAACAGCGGCAAATTCAAATAGACCCGTTTCTATTTTGTGTTGCTTGTGTCTTCGTTGCAGCCAATCAGAGCTCTTCAGGTAAGTAACAAACATGGCGGATTTTATCTGTGGTGATGACATGGCCAGACCCATAGCTATACCAGGACCAGGAGAATCTGTACAATTACAGCTTGAAGGAGCATGATGACAGAAACAGAAACCGAGAATCTTTTTGTACATTGCTACACCCATGGGAAAATGTTGGGATGGTAAGTGTGTACAAACTTTAAGATATACCTATAGCCTTTAGCATATGCATTTGTATGGCGAGGGAATGTTGCTATCCCTCATTGTCATCTAACCCTGCTGTAAATATTTAGTTTATATCTGCAAGTGGTTAGTGATCTTAGAGAATACATCAAATTGTGTTGCAGGTTAATATGGACCTGATTTATGATATCACAAATATGAATCTTCATGGTTATTATTGTGCTTGATTTCACTCCAGAATAATATTATTGTAACAGACAAACAATTTCAAGAAGAACCGATTTCACAAATAAATATAAGGCAACATTTTATGCCAGAAGCAATATTGGAATCTTCTGACTTGCTATTGACTGTTGCACAATGTTTATTTCACAATTATCTTCACTAGTAAGTTTGCATCAACTTTGTCTTTCATCATATATTGTAATTATCACTTAATGTCTAATTTTCATGAGAATTGTAAATACTTGTTGCCATTGTCTTTCCAGAGGAGACAACAAAAAATAAATAAAAGAGCATACGCAGCTCTTAGACATGAGCAAGTTGTGCAGTGGCATCTTCAAACAAACGTGGTGCTGCAGCAGATAGCAAAAAAATATAAAGAATTATGAAAGTGGTTTGATCATGTTGATGCTTTCCTTCGCCCCTATTGCAAAACAAGGGTAGGAGAGTCCAATCCTTTGTCCCAAAAGTCTTACCAGAGTTAAATCACAATCAGAAGCATAATTACTTAGTCAAAGATTCAATGACAGATTTACATGCACAATTACAGACTGTGTAATAAGGTTGTTTGGCTTCTTCATTTTTAAAGGTACATCCCTGTTACTCTGTACCTCAAATTCCTTGCACTTTCAATGTACCAATGCCAAAAAAGCACGAGATCTTAAAAGACAGCTCATAATATCTATGCCAGGGACATCTCATCATATTAGCAGTGCAATGAATGTCTTAAATGACATGCATTTGTTATGTTTTAATGTATTCACCTCTGTGATATAGAAATAAGCAATACAGAAGTTTTCCCTGACATTGAAATGAGAATTCCTGTACCTTGTAACCTGACAGCTGATTACCAAACAATGTATATAGCTTCAATTATTTGCAAATAGGAGCTAAATAGGTGATGATTTTATGATCTTTGGCAATGCAATCATGAGATATTACATACAGCATACATATTTTTACAAGTAAAATATACAAATGTTGGTTACATCTGTTACAATTTATGGCAGTATTCAGCAGTGCCATGTTTACACAGTTACATCACCTATTTCCACTAAAATGTCATTTTGGCCCATAAGGTCACTATGGTGCATTTTTTAGTGAAGCAAATTGTTACATTTTTCACTTAGTACTACTATGAAAGACAAGCTGTGCCCGCCAGGCAAGTGTGAGAGAAGTTGCAGCTTCTGAAAGACAAATATGGGACCCTTTTCGACATCTCACTGCTAGAGCACCAGCTTCATTTTGCTTATGGAGAAGAGGATGTTTGTAAAGAAAATCTAACCCAATTATTAAAATACTTACATGAGAATAACTTGCATCCTTTGCCAGAGGTTGTTACATTGTTAAAGCTGAATGGAGCTATTGCCATATCAAGTGCCTCTGTTGAGAGATCCTTTTCTTGCCTGAAATAAAATGGGCCAAGAGCACCTTGGTTCTTTGTGCAGATCTCAATCTCAATTTTGTTGAAATGCATGCATGATCATTAGCGTCTTTGTCTGACCAAGTTCTTTTAAAATAGATTGCAATAGCCCCAAACTCTTTAGCTTGGATTTTTTTGGCTGTTGTTTTTTGCCTTGGTATGGTATTATTTCATTCAACATAACAATCTTTTAAGCATAAAAAACACGAGCAAAGAGCAAATTAAGACAGCAACCAGTGTTAAAACAAGGTAATTTTAAAATTTATCCAGTTTTCAGTGATTAAGAATTGTTTTCCATGTTGTTTGTTTCCTGGCTCTCATACCTTAATTTTTATTAGAACTTTTGTAACTGGGCTGTTAATTGACAACCTTAAAAGTAAGCAAAGAAAATTGTCATGAATTGTAGTGCAAAAATAATCAGAATAAGCCTTTGAAAAGCTTTGGTACCCAAGCTGGAGTTCTATGCTGTTTGGGATACCTTCCTGCTGCCAGACCTCATGGACACTCTGCTGTGAAGACTTGCGTGTATCGCTAATAGCACGACCAACTTTTCGGGGCTCGCTATGCCACTGTCTGAAAGTGGTACAGATAGCAAGGAGAAAGAAACAAGACAACCTGAGAATGCAGAAAAAAAGGAAGATGCCCCAAAGTTTAAGAGGAAAAAGGTAGAAAAGGCAGACCCTGCATCGAGAGCAGTAGTGCTAAAAAACCTAAGGTGGAGAAAGAAGAGAAAAGCAAAAAGGAAAAATTTTGCCCCTATGTGGCAGCTCAATTAGATACCATGGGCTCCAGTAAGCAGATAATCACAATAAACAGGATACAAGAAATTATATCAGAGTCAGATAGTGATGGATAGTGGTATGTGAGAGTAGGGGATCATACAACAATTATGTTGATATGCATGGAAGGAGTAAGGTATGGCATGTTCAGTTGAGGACACGTCCAACATTTCTTGCAAAAAGCTATACTTCAAAGTGTCCTGCCTATCTGGGGGAGGGCTTTTAAATTATTAAAGCATGATTATTGTATGATCCTTATATAAGTATATATAGCTGTCTAGAATTATGTAGTGGTTAGTGCTACAGCATTTCCTATATAAAACTAACACACTTGACTAATCAATACATTCCACTCAAATCTACCATGATATACTTGTCATGAAGGACTTTTCAAATTTTGCTTCGTGTCTCTATCACGATTTTATGTACTGTGTTATCGGAGAAACAAAATAGATACTTCAAGTCTGTGAATGAATTACCTGAAATGAAAGGCACAAGTGATACTGCTACGAAAACTAAAATGTTTATTTTTTGTGTTGATTTCTTCTTCATTTATTACAGTGTTGAATATGTTGCGCAGTACTGTATTACTATTCTGCATCATTCATGCATGTGGCTTTAGGGTTACTTGATACCTCACTTAGGATTTATACCATACCAATTACCTTCGAAGATAAAATCAATAGATCAGAAATCAAAGAATTGGATGAAAGAATTATACAATTAGAAAATGAAAAGTTACTTGTTGAGGAGAAATTGGATGTGTTTTTGAAAGAAGATATTTGTTTATTTAATGATGGGAAATATATTGATGAAATAAGAATGTTATATGAGGATTTATTATGTTTGGGTGTAAGCACCAGTAATGTAGAAGAAGTAATTTGAAAGGTTTTAAAGCACAATGTAGGTTTGAAAGTTGGTTGTTTGCCCAAAGAAACATTTGCAAAGTATATGCTTTTTGAAGCCAGATCTCTTACACAAATTCAGGCTGTAACAGAATTATTAGATAAGAGGGATAATAAAAACAGGACTCTTCCTTCTGATGGAACATCAAAGAAGAGAAGAACCTTTATTACATATGATATTGTTAAAGATAGTGGTGATGGTTGGTTTTAGGAATGCAACAAGCAGCTAGTGGAGATTCTTCTACACAGTTAAAAGGTCTTTGAAGATATTTTGTCTGAAGTTTCCCAAATGTTCAAGGGTTCTGTTGATGATGCCAGCAACTCTTTTCAGAAAATAGTCAAAAGCATTAAGAATGTGATGTCAGATAGATGTTCTGTTCAAAAAACATTTAATAATCTCCTTTCTTCCTCCCGAGAAAAAATTTTAACTGATGTTGTCAATGAATGGTCATCTCTTGCTGAGAGTGAAAGAAGCAAATTGGTTATTCATGAATTTTTCTGTGGTTTGCATTATCTTGTTGGTCTTGCAGATCAAGCCGAAGCTTGTTGCAAGATATGGGATTCCATATGCTGGGTGATAAAAGTGTTGGTTCATTGTCTGATGGTGGATATAGTGGGAGAGAGTCAGGTGTTTATCGTTTGACAAGAACTGTCTGCAAAGCAGTACAAGAAAGAGGAAGTGAAAATTCAGGTAGAATGGAACAATTCAATTTTTTCTTCATACGAAACATGGCATTCACAGTATACCCTTAGCTCCTTTTTTGGTAATGTTTTAATACTCTCTTTTACAATACTGCAGAAACATATTATCTTGAAGATATTTTGAAAATATTTTTAAGAGTTGGAAAGAAAAATAAGTTATCTGCTGTTCACAATGATTTGCAAGTTCCTTCATTTGTAGCTTCAACAAGAGCATAAGGAATGATTGATAAGTTAATAACTGGACCACTTTGGAGACTATAGCAAAGGAAGGTCATATTATCAATATGAATAAATTTTATCAGAGATTATTGGATCAATTTGCAGATGCGAGTGGATTTTTGAAATGTGACATTGAAATTTTTGAAGCGATAGATATCCATAAAGATACAGTATTTGATTGTTTATTTGCCTCTAAGGATGAGTTTGAAATCCTTACAAAAAGATGTCTAGAATTAATTTTCTGTGGCTTTGTATTTGCTACAAGGAGACATTTGAAAGATCATTTAAAAGAAGGGAAGCTTTGGGGTAAAGAGCAAGATGACAGTTTTATAAAGAAAACCCAAAGTGTTTCAAAAAGTAATGTTTCTGCAAAGCATGATTTTGATATGCTTGATTATTACATCAAACTTTAATCAAAAGCCACAGAGTTTGTAACTGATGGGCTGATAATGTTCAAATGCAATAACACATCATCTTGGCTTACCAATCTTGTTCCAGATATAAAAACAAGCATGATGGAAGATGCCAGAAAATCAAAAAAGGCACAAAGAGAAAAATATCTATATAGACAACAAGAATTGTAAGCAGCGAAGTCAGAGAAACATAAGGAGAAGATTGATGAGCAAAGGAAAAAGGATCAGCATCTTAGAATATTAAAACAAAGCCTGTATTCTGAAATAGAAAAATTTGGCCTTTGGAAATAGGCTAAAATGGTAAAGTATCCAAAATACAGAATAATAACAAAAAGAGAGTATTTTGGCTCCAAATAAGGGAATATTCATGATGAAAGGTTTTCCAGCTTAGTAGTAGTGGAAAGAGATTCTCTGTTAATGAATTGATAATAAATTTAATTAGTATCATCAAATTTGCAAGTAGTGAAAATATACAACTTGATGATAATAGTACCAGCCAGCCTGTTAATTTTCCATTATTATTAGATAAAGAAAAAGATATTCAGGCAAAGCACTCTCTAAGGCAACAAGGTAGTGAAAGGAAAGAAATTGTTAACAAAAATAAAAGAAAAAAGCAACAAGACAAATCTACTACACAAAAAGACAAAAGCTTGATGATAAATACAGATTTGTACCAGTTAATTCATACCCAGATGACTTATAGGAAAGCGAGTACATCATAGGTTTGTTGATGAAAACAATGAAAGTCTTTGGTATTACAGTACAGTGCTTTCATCTTCTGGTGGCAAAAATCCTCTTTTTAAGATTAAGTATGACAGTGAAGATGAGGTTGTATAATATAGATTAATGGAAGATTTTGGTAATGAAGACTTTAGAGCTGTATCCCTGACTGAGTTTGATTTGATTGGAACCAATGTTTTTCACCTATATTCTGTTGTTATTTGGTATGAGGCTGTGGTTGAAGATATAGATGAAGATAGTGAGGATGTTGAAAACCCTGATTTTTTTGTTAAGTACAAGGATGAGGAAGGTGCTGATGGTAGCAGTGAATATTATCTGTGGCAGTTGTTTGAGGATTATAGCAATGCCTGGTTGCGGCTGGCACCATAAATTCTAGTAATTAGAGTAGATAATTTAAAGGTCTTTGGTTTTCTTGAATCGTAACCACTACTACTTTGTGGGATTATTGAACATGAAACACTGGTTTACTTGAGGCTAATGTTGGTGTTTGGAGTAGGATAGAAACATTTGATTTGTGGGTGCCCTTACGTTCTTTAGGCTTGTTCCCCCTTGTAGTACTTTTTTCTCTGTAGGTAGTGGGTAGTCCAAACTGGACTAGGCAGGGAAGTGAGTATCCCTGCCTCCACAGTTCCAGGTCTGCTCTGGCTCTAGAGTGGTAGCACCTGTTTAGGGCCAGAGAAGGTCACTCTAACAAAAACCAATTCATTTCTGTCTTTGTATCTATTTTGGCTTCTAATAGTCTCCTTTGCATCCAAATGCATTTCATTTGTCACATACTTTACTTCATTTGCAATACATTTCTGTTTCCAATAATACATTTCTGTTTCCTGTTGAAATGGGCCTCCCTTCTGTAATACCATAATATTACTATATTGTTGTCTTAATTACTCCAGTCATTTCAAAGAGATGCTTTGAAGGAAGAAGACTATTGCACCGATCCTCACCACTGTTATGCTCTACATTCCATTTTGCCGGCAAGACCACAAACTTTTGATATAGTTACTTGCCTGTAATATTAACAGAGAATCCAACCTGGTCTGCAGCTGATCAGAAGTGACTGGTCTAGCTGTAATGAGGAGCCCTGATATTGGGTGAACCCGGTGTTTAGTACAACTTTTGTGTTGAGAAATTGATTTTAAATAAACTGTAATTGAAATTCGTTTTCTTTTACACAGTAACTTGATTAGAACTTACCATATGACAGGCAGTTCTGAAGTGACATAAATCCATTAAACATCAAAGGCTCCAACACAATCCACTTTGCAAAATAACATATATATAATCAAGCCCTGCCAAACATCAGCTCTCATCTTATCACCTAACGACCAGCAACAATCATTCACCAGATCCCATCTATCAGAAACGATTATCGGAAGCGATCCATCAGTTACCCGACATACCTATATAGCCTGCCATCCCTCAGCTTAAATTACTCGGCTGCCATCCCTTAACTAACATCCTCGGTTGCTTTCTAACAAACTTAAAAAACTCAGCGGCCAGATGCTAAAGAAACACAGGTAAGTTCCAAAGAAACACTATCTGTCGTTCCACACCACAACAGCTCACTACAACTTGCAAACACGAGCCCAACAGATACTGAGACAAGCTTTTGTCATCAATCAATCAATTGGTCTCCATCAGCTGCCATAGACAAAACTATTACACGACACGGCTACCAGGCACAAAATTCAGAGTAGAAATACATGTGCTCGATATAACTAAGAAATCTGAAACCAACTCCAGCAACCATGTTCAATGTTAGGAATCATGTATCAGGGCAAACTTAGTCGTTTATTTCGCGTTCACTAAAATGTTTTTGGACACGTCTTCAGACACAGACCAAACTTCACATCGTTTATGGTATCGTTAATACCTTCGTTGTCTTAGTTTAAGCCCAGTCGACAAAACATATTTGACTGCAAACACCTCCATAACACAACTGTTTGAAATTGGCAACTGCGTTCCAGTTAATAAACACTCCTTTCGTTTGTATTATTAAGCAATGTTAACACTTACATTGGCCAACTTCAAGAAATGTGAAACAAGTATACCGTACAAAGTAACATAAAATTTACAGCCCTGACCCAAAATGGCTTCCTCGTGTTCATTCCAGCAGCTCGGTTGAAAAGTGCAGGAATTTGAACACCGATTGCATTGTGCAATCTATTTTAGTTTGAAAAGCATGCCGGGCTTTCGACGACTCTTAACCACTTTGAGAGGCTTGACGAGACCACACAAAGAATGCAGAAGAGGCACTAAACAATGGGTTCCAGCAACCAATCCAAAACATTGCTGAAGTCTCAACCATTTGCGAGATTCAAGATGTAAGCCACAAAAGAATGTTTACAACAATTAAATCAGCCTCTAAAGCTGCATATAATTTTGCCAGTTGGTTGGGCAATAGCAGAAAGAGCTTTCAGTACAATAGGAGAATTGTGTCCTGGCTTCAATGGTTGCAAATAGTCCAAACAACAGAACGTTCTGGGTGCTACAGAAGGATTGTACTGGCGATTTTTTTATTTTAAATGTTGCGGAAGACTTCATTGCATGTAACCATCGGCATCGTAGATATTTTGCGAACGTTAGATAAGTTTTACTAATAAAATAAACTTATGATTTTTTCTTACGATATACAATCTGTTAAGTTCAATAAAATTTCATAGTATAGTTAAATACTACTGAAGCAGAAATATGACCGTGAGATGATAAAGTTTAAGATTATTGTTATATCAAAAAACAAAAACGAGGTCGTTATTGACTTATTGTCTCTTAAGTTTCTTAAAACTTGATGACTCCTGCAGTTGAGACGATTGATATTCAAGAGATGCAATACAAACTTACAATTGCAAATAGCTTACAATATGTTAAAGAAGAAATTAAATCCAGCTTTTAAGAACAGGTAGGGTTTTCATTGGATATGGACCTTTTAATAATTAATCAATGAAGTTAATTGGCAATGATGCATACTTGCAATGCAGCAAGCAGAAGGCAATAAAGAATTATCTAATCTCTAGTTTTCACCAGTTTTTTTACTTCAGCTAATTGTATGGCAACACATTTTATTGCCTTGATACACGACTGAAAAAACACCTGTTGATACCATAAAAACTGGCCTTCATAAGCAAGCAAGCTCTTATCTTATTAGTTATTATCTAAACATGAGTGAAGAAATGATAAAAAGGATTAGAAATACCGGTCGATTTTGTTCGCTTATAAATCATTGATAAACATGGTTATGGATCACTGACCATTAATAGCTATTGTCGGCCCGGAAAAATAATTCCCAGCCCTTGTAGCAGACTGACTGACTTGGTAGACACTATACTCAGTCAAATGGGTTTTATTATCGTGTACAGAGCCACCAAGCTTGCCAATAACGATGCTTAACATCATCTTTCAGTGATTATCACAGATTTTTAATTCAATAGGGAGGAAAGGGAAGAAAATCAATACATGTTTTGTACCATAAATATAATGGGCGGCAAGGTTTGTTCAGCAAACCGAGCATTCCTGAATGAATATGCCAAAGATCTTATCATTTTCAATTTGTCCACACCTCACTTGAAAAAGATGGCCTAAAAGCCAAAACTACAAAGTGCCAATCTTTCGAAAACTGGCTGATTCTCTGCCATCTGTCCAAGGTTGCCTACTGCACGGCTTGCGAAATCTGATAGCAACCAGTCTTCATCATGTAGCATCGGAATAGTTACACCCGAGACACTGCGACATACAACAAATAAAGCAGTTGGCAAGAGTCCCGGTTTACTGGTTGAAAATTGATGAAGAACTTAAATCAACATACAAAGCTACACTACCTGTACAGAATAAGCTTTGCAAACCAGTGATTCACCAATGAATACTGCTCAAGAAGCCATGGAGTCGCCTGCACCTGCATCATGCTATGAACGTTTTTACGGGCTGGTTCTCATTGGTGCTTGTTTGATGTACCGCGTTATTCATCCAACTTAATAAATGTCCACAAAAGCCGCCATAGACTTAGTGGAGAAGTTCTTTGCAAGCTTCAAATATCCTCACATGCTGGCTATCGACAATGCTTGTATTTAAAGTGTATGTTTAAGAATGGATATGTTCAACCATTATGTTGAATGTGTCCGCTTAAAGAAGCCTTTTGATCACGAATACCACTCCGTGACATACAGATGAAGTCGCCAAAAGTAAACTTACTAAACTGACAGTACCATCGAGAGCGGGGTAGACGGGCTAAATTCCCGGGAGAGGGGTGTCTTGCAAAGGTGCGAGGAGAGTCCTGCTAATGCTAGACAGTTTTAATCAAGACGCATTCATGAAATCTTTTATCGTAACTTCAGCAGCTGCAAAAATTTGACCTTGATTTCGTCTACCTCTTAAAATTTTGAAAACTACAATGGCCCGAGCTGGCTTTTGACGTGCCTGAAAACTGAATGCAGATAATACGATTATTGAAGGTGATATGACTCTTCCTCTTCACGTTATGCATAAGCATGTGAACAAATTAATCCTTCATTGAAAAACAGATGTGCAGAATGGTGAGATCATGGAAAGGAAGAATTCACTAGAGCGGGAAAGGCGAGGAGAACTTCTTATGAAATGATAGCTTCGTTGGTCAAGGAAGCATTAAAGCACGTTAAACCGGAGTCAACTTTAAAAGCTTTGAATAATGGGGACACATTCAGTTGGATGGAAATCACGATAATCTTTAGGCAAGATGTGCTTCTGGACGTAATTGTGAAATCTGAACCAGTTTTGGAAAGCACATCTAGCACTTCTTGATGATTTTTCGAAAACTGTAAATTTGAAATTTAGAAAAGATCTACTTTTGATTTAACATTAGAAACAGGGTTCATTCTGTATAAAGATTTGTTTTACTATCATAATCGTTTATTTTTGTAATCTATAGTTGAAATAAGAACTAGAAAGAAGGGAAATAATGCTTAACGAACAAACTAATGAATGCGATGACAGCGAGGATCAGTGGCGTCGCCACGGGGTGGACTGGGGTGGACATGTCCACCTCAGTTTTCCCAGAGGTCGATTTTCTAATTTCTCGAAATCCCTTGAAAAAACTTTGTCAAGAATAGAAAACCTGCTTTGTAAAGAAAAGTAGATTAATTTGACGTTCAGAAATCATTAAATTAACATTGCTTTTTTCTTCCTCGTAAATAGATAATTGATGTACTTCACTGTTTCGATTTTCATTCTTGCAAAAAGCCCCTGTGACTGAAAATGCTACTTGAGAAAGTTGCTTTTCCAAAAATTTCGAAATAGATTCAAAATATTTAAAGAGGCGTTTCCCACGTTCTCTGATAGGCTGAAGGGCGTGGCAATTTCTTTTTGTCCACCCCAGTTTTGGGGGGCTGGCGACGCCACTGGTGACGATCAAAAACGAAATGACTACTAAAACATTTAGGAAAAAATTGAATCGAATTTAGATGAATAGACATTTGTTATATAAAGAGTTTAGCAGGATTAAAACCTAAGAGCCCAGGGGTCCATACGCGGTCTTTTTTTTAATTGAAAGATCTTAAAAAACTTGTTTAAGAGCCCGTGTGCCTTCTTGGCAAAAATGGCGTGCAATGCAATAACCAAAATAGGTCTAACGTCCCAAAATACGTGGTCTTTTTCACGAATCTGAGCAAGCATTGTTGTGCACGGCTGAAGTAATTGTTTTCTTTTCACAGGAGGCTGATAGGCGTATTTTCGCATCATGTCGTTATCCAGCAAAACATGATGGTGATAGGACAAGAAAGATTTGAAAAGCCTCATCGGAGAAGAGTGTAAGACATTTTAAAGGAGGTAATTAAGCTTATAAAGTTAATATGTGTACATTCAATAGGTGTGCCTTTCTTTAATTGTCCTTAATTATTAACGCGTTGAAAGTTTGCATGATGTGTACGATCTTAAGTTCAGTTAAGTTTTGTAAATTACGATTGTAATTCCAGTTTTATCTGTCTTGGTTTGGTTGAGGCGAATCTGCGTCAGCCTTCTTGTATTTCCAGTCATTATTTTGCACTCCTATACTGCATAGATACTTGGCAGTGTAGCATGAGTATAGCACTCCAACAACACACAATACACTATGCCCGAACTATGTCATGTAGTAATTAACTATGGTAATTGTGCGAATCGGGATATTTTTTCCGTGATGTAGCATACATGCCAACATTCTCATATGGGATCGAGGGAGCTTTTACTTCTATCGAAATAAATTTAGTCGATAATCCTATAGAACCCGAAGATGGTTAAGGGCAAGTAATTTTGAAAAATCAAAGGTTTTAGCTTGCTAGAAAATCGCCAATAAGTAAGAAAGAAACATAACTTGAAAGAAGATTAATTTTCTACAAACTACAACAATACATAATACATTTTCTGATGAAAAATATATCATTATAATCTAGCATAAAACCATTGAAAAAATGCATGAGTATAGGGTACTGTGACTATAACTGAAAAATGTGAAAGGAAATATATAAGTTGGAAACTGCAGTTCATCAGTACCTATGGAAGTAATATGCATCTTCCAAGAGAAATTCCATAATAAACAAAAATAACAAACTATGTATATTTTGTAGAATGATGTAACTTCATATTCAAATAAAGGAGCCTTGAATGAAGTATATAAGAATTAAAACCCATTAGTTACTAGCTAATATGTGAAAATATTACTACATGGCACTTGAACCATACATTACACTTCATAGCACTAGGATTGTAGTGTTTGTCTATTGATGAGGTACAGTTTTTCGTCATTCTAGTATAGTTACATATCTTTAGTTCTCCATTTAATTCTCTTTAGTTTAGTATGTGATGTTGTTGCCTTTGTTCTTTTTGTAATAATTCATAATCATCTGGCAACTTACATTCAATCAAAATTGCATTAAAGGTTACTTTGACCTAGTGAAAACTGAAGCATGTATATTCCCGTGTATATATAAATATTTTTATGCATGAAAGACTAAAAATGGGTATCAATAGCAGCCAATATACACAAATTTTTCCTGGGTTAAAATATACTGTAGTACTTATATCATAAATCATAAATCAAATCCTTGTCTGAATGATACAAGGCATTAGGAGTTGCCATGTGGAAACAGAGAAAGTTTGAAATATAAAAATGCAAAAATGTAGTAACCAACAGACTGCTTATTTTTTACTAAAAGCATGATTTTGGTATGTAACTGTCTTTGATTTTTGTAATAGTTCTTTTGATAGTTGTCATTGATAGCAAGCTATCTTCTGTTGTCTGAAAAGGTTTATTTTGGCAACAAGCAAACCAACAAGGTTGTTTCAGGTACCTTTCTTGTTTTCATAAACAATGGAATGAGCATGATCCCTTTTGACATCTTTTCCTAAGTTGTGCCTTGAATCGGTAACAATCTTCCTTACTGTACTGAGAACACCTTCACAAAATGAATTACTGTTAGGAATAAGGAGTAAAAACCTGCCCAACTTTGATAGGTTTGCGATAAGAGGCTCCTCTGATTGCAAGAAAGTATTACAGCTATCAAAAGCAGGAATAAAAGATTGCACAAATAAAACATAGAGCTTTGAAAATGGATCTTTGAATTTGCTAATCAAATGAATTTCTCTGGAAACTTTCTCTTTATCTTTTGTTTCATCATCGTCTTCAAACACTGATTGAAAGTATGCTTGAAGAGCATCCCATTGCATCAAAGTTCTGTTTAAGGATTTTCCTAAGCGGAGCCAATGTGTGGTCACATGCTTGATGATTTTCTTTTACCTTCGTGTTTGTGAGCCCCATGTACTCTCTTAATGTAGCTTTCCTTTGGCCCTTCGTTTGAAATGGTGGAACAAGTCAATCACAAAATCATAAAATTGCATTGAGAAGGCTTTGGCTCCTTTTTGAGCACACAAATGAGCTAAATAACATTGGCAATGTACATCAAAGATTTTTTAGGCTGATTCAGATTGAGCATTTTGGATCAGTTTGAGGAGACTTTCCAACCATTGCACTAGTGTTATCTGACTAGGTACAGCATAATAGGTACAGCAAGAGTCCTGTGTTAAAGATGCCGTATTCAATGAAGAGCTGCACATATTATTTGAGCATTAGAGCCCATGTCAATGTCAGGCATGTCTAACAATGATATTGTGATCAGCCCATCCATTGCAAAGTGCCCAATAAGCATCAGGAGAAATTTGTCATTTTCATCACTGCTGGCATCAGTAGCAAGATCATACCATTTATAAAGATCTGAATGGTTGAAAGTAGATGTTAGGCGGCTGCTGACAGATGTGGGTTGTTTTTGTTCAGCCACATGCAACTTTTGAGTCTGGAAACATGGTTGTAAGCAATTTTCTAGCATGGTCTGCTGTGGGAATTGCAGGATTGTGTTCACACTGGAAACTTGTAAATAACAATTCAGCCTTTGTGACCTTTTCGTCCAGCAAAGAATTTCCGGAAAGAAATTGGGCATTGTTTTAGTTGACCTTGCAGCCTTAACTGATTCTTCATGTTTCTTCAAAGTTAGAGGCCTTCTCATATCATTTTTGCCACCATGGCCTATACAAAAGTCTGTATAACAAATAGTGCATAACAAAGCTCTCACGTGTTTTGAACACTTTTAAAAATGGATATACTGTGCTTCACTTTCCTTTTTGGCTTTCAAATTTTGCAAGGTATTTCTTTTTATTCCTTTGGATTCACCATCATCATCCATATGGTCCGCATACTCCACCATGTTCAAAACTGGATGCAACAGCGTACACCATGCATGCCCTGACCACAGCACTTGCGGAATGCTCTGAATGGTGTTCAGATTAGCTGCTTAAGACACTATTATAAAACAAACTGATGGTTTCCAACCGGAATAAACATTTAGGTTTCTTTTGAAAAATCGAAATGCCCTTGAGATCCATTACGAGAAAAATGTCTTTCAGTGGCAAAAAAGATCTTTTAAACTAGAAAGTCACAGATTTTAGCAACTGTGGGAGGTCACTATTGAGTGAAAATAGTGGGAGACTCCCACGGTATGCAGGATTGTTGGCATGTATTATGTAGGTGTACACTGGGGTATGAATGTGGCAGGGTATGATGTGGAAGTAACACAGCTATTGTTTTATCATTTGAAGCAGAAGGAAAATGTGTTTTTTTCGACAATGGCTTTGAAAGAGGTTTGAATAACCCTGTGACTAGTTACTAGTTCGTGTGAATATCTCTAACATGTGCCTGAACTGCAGAGTATGGCAGTTTCCTACAAGTGTGCAATAGCACAATTTTGAGTGTGTAAGTGTGCACATTGGTATAAGTCTGCACTTCAAAATTCTTAATTTGCTTGAAACAATGGGACATAGCTCCTGCTATGCCATGTATACTCAATTGTATGCTGTTATGCAAACAATATTTCTTTTGAATACTAAATGATTGCTAGTGCACTTCCTTGTCTATCTTAGAGATTGGGTGGTGGGGGTAGGGATAAGGTTCATCACAGGCCTATTTTGCAATCCTGCATCCTGCCTTCTGTTAGTTAAGTGTATCATTGATGTAGAGATATTGCTTATTTTGTCTTCTTAAAATCTGTAACAGGTTGTAGCCCCCAGTACACCATGTTTGTACAATAGAGCAATGCAATAGAGAGCTAGAGAGTAACCTGTTTTATGCACCAATTAATTGTGGTGGTCAGAAATTGTTTTGAGAGACAGATACCTCATCAGTGTACCAAGACACTGTTGCCAATGCTGTTTAAGAATGCAATCTTTGGCTAGCTGTTCTGATATCCAAATAACATATTAAAGTAGTAAGTGTACAATGAAATAAACAATAATAATGCGTCCTCTTTTTTGGCATTGATTTTCTACAATAATGCTGACACTAATTTCACAAATGTTGTAATCTGTGTAATTGATTCTTTTCCTTATAATTGACAGTTATTTATATTTTGATAGTGTTAAAAGGTTTTACTCTTAGATGTTATCATAACATATCAACAATGTTCTTTAGCACATATTTGCCTGATTATTTGCAAGAAAGACATGTATACAATAATTTGTATGACTTTGGATTATGAGTTACGTTACACAACCGCTCAAGACATATTTGTATCAAAATGAGAGGTTATGTCTTATAACTGTGGTGTGTTGTTCAAACACTTGTCCCCATCATCATAATGATTTGATGTTATTGGGGGGAACTGGTTTGCACCTTTTTAATATATTGGAAAAAAATGTTAGTTACAGTAGTAATTAAGCTGCAGCATAGGCTGTTAAAGGACTAAGTGGAGAATAAGCATAGGTTTTTCTTAGCTATGAATAATTCAGCTAAAATATGAACATTGATTAACATGAATGCAACAAAACTGATTAACTGCATGATCGATGTATTAAAATTTGAGACTAAGAACATTTCATAGTTATTAAAAGTTTTCTTTAGTTTTAACCCTGTTTATTAAGTCTGTTTTTAATTGTATTTTCAGTTTTATTATTTCAGCTGCAACCAATGGAATAGGTGATGTTACTTCAAAATGTCTAATTTGCAAAAAGACCTCTTGAAGAGCAAGCTTCCACCATTGCCTAATCCCTACAGAACAGGGCCTGGAGGATCTTTGTAAGTGTCTTTAAACTTTAATACCACCACATTTAGCATACAATTGCTAAACATATTATCATAATTGTTAAAAACATATACCCATGTCTTAATAACCCAGGGCTATTGCTATTCAGCAGTTAACTCTGTAGGAAAGGCATCAGTTTGCAGTTGTGAAACCTGGGTTCAAAGCTCTGGTAGTCACAATCCTATTCCACTTCTGATTATTACAGAAGATCACCGTGTAGACGTCTATGTGGAAGTAGTGTAAACAAAACTTGTCTAGAACACAAGATTAACATAACAGCATGGTAGTATACTGCACTGTTTCAGCAAGTGATACTTATGCTAAAAGAGGACATCAATGAATGTGAGTAAAAGGGAAGCTAAAAGAATTTTCACAATTTTATTCATTAGGGGTCGCTTGTTGAACAAGGACCAAGTAACTAAATTAAAGAGTAAGTAAGTTCAACTCAGGACTAATCGAAATAGCTTTTAAAGACTACATGCATAGGGTTTCTCCACCGCAATTTGCATGTTTACTTTTTGTAATGAGCTTAAGACTGTGTTATCACAAACTTTGAGAATGGCAGGAAAGATTGTTCAGTCTACTGTTTCTCCTAAGGAACATCTTAATTCTCTATACCTACCGGTAAGCAGCAGTGACAAAAGCATATACATAATATATGTATATAGTAATTTTTTTCTTTAATTTACTAAACATTTAGTTATGACTTGATATATGTTTTTGTAGATAAGCTTGTCTTTGGCTATGGTTTCAAAAAGTTTCATTTTATTTCTTATTTACAGTCAACTTCCAAGAAAACGAAGGCGTGACTTTAGCCCATTGTCATGGAATAACTATTTTGATGATTGCAAAGATGTTCCAGTCAGAGGAAATGTATCCATTCTTACTGTTATTACTTTTGTCTGTAAATGTGTCAATGGTAAATTGTAGTATGAGTTTAGGGTTTATAAAAGAATTTATTGAAGATTGCAATGCATATACAAGGAAACACTTATTTCTGACTTTGGAATTGTACTTGCCTCTATGTGTTGATGCTTGACCTGGCAAATAAATAGTGATGGTTGAAACAAGCTTGTAGGGATAAATATGTAGTAGATTTGTCTACTTTTAAGTATGGAGCACTGTATTACATTAATTGTATTAATCAAATATCTATCTGTTTATCTGCCTATCTATCTGTCTATCTACCTATATACACAGTCCTTATACATTTTGGTGGATTCTCAATTTTCTAGTAAATGTTGGCCTATGGCAGAATCACATGTTTTGGCAGTCATTTTCGCTTTGCAAGCGTGAGTTGGCTGTTCTCTAGGAGGAATTGATGCTTGGTTTAAAGTTGCTGGAACATGTTGTTTGACCCTGTCATCCAATCTTTGAGAAGTTTCACACTCTTTTAGAACACTGGTTCTAAAAGGTAAGAAAGCCATTTAGCCAATTTGTGATTATCAGAACCAATCATGGATAAAATAGGCCTAAGTGGATTATTGTTCTTATGTGTTTTAGGTAAACCATACATACGTGGACGTTGAGAACAAGAGATCTGTGTTGAGTTAATGGAATATGCCACTAGAGGTGTTGAATTCAGTTTTAACAATTAGATTTGCACTGGTATATGCCAACATATTTATGAATAGCCTAGAGCAGATTATTATAGAGCAGAGCACAGAGAAACCATTGGTTTGGTTAAGATATATAGATGACATTTTTTATTGGGACAGGTAATATAGTTACTCTTACCCATTTCACAAAGCACATGAATAGCATCCATGATACCATCAAATTCACGAGCTATTATTCACATTCCACAATCAGTTTTCTTGATGTTCAGATCACAAAAACAGGTGAAAAACTGGAAACTGACCTTTGCTACAAGGAAACTGACACCCATCAATATCTGCACAAAAATCATGTCATCCATGGCACATCAAAAAGGCAATTCCATATAGCCAGGCCCTTAGAATTTGCAAAGTTTGTTCAGGTAATGCAACTTTTTGGAAAACAGCAGAGGAACTTGTTAGCTAGTTTGTTGATAGATGGTATGAAGAAAGTTTTGTGAGTGGGTAGGTAAATAAAACAGGGAGTTTAGACAGGGAGAGACTCTTAGGGGATACAGGTATGAAGGTTTATGGACAGGAAGTTAATAGTACCCCACTTAACTTAACATTTCATCCAGAACTTAGTACAGTTAAAAAATAGTTAGTGTTATTATTCTGATGAGCATTTGAAGACATTTCTCTAAGATTTTCCTTAATCTGTATCATTAGAAATTTCGTATTTATACTAAAGGGGATGAAGGTGCTGTTTTACTGCTTTTGCATGGAGGAGGGTTTTCAGCCCTTTCATGGGCACTTTTCAGTGTAAGTTTGATTGATGCTTCTTGGTACGATAACTATTTCATTTTAGTAATCATTCAGTCATTCAATCCTACATCCACTCTCCAACTCTTTAACAAATGCATATGCATGCATGCACCAACTGTCAGTCTCACATGCATGCACTTATATTGTAACTCTCACTTCCAAGCAGGTGCACATGTACTCTTTCTCATACTTATGCACCCACTCCCACACAGTTTTTTGTTTCCAGTACCATTACAATTAGGAAATGTCTCCCCTTTCACTAATGCAGTCGCAGCATTGTTCCTCCCAAAGTAAGTTTCATTATTGATGTATGTCACTTGATGTATGTCCCAGGCATTTGACTTTTTCTTCCATCAGTTTTCTTTTCGTTTTCAGTATCTTGTGGGCTTCTTTGTTTGTCTTTCCTTTGGTCCATGATATTTTCACCATCCTTCTGAATGCCCACGTTTCAAATTTTTGTAACCTTTGGCTTGCAGATTTCTTTAAGGTCCATGTCCCAGCTCCATATAAGTTAGTGGACCAGACATAGCATCCTATTAGTTGAAGCAGAAGTGGTAACTGGATGGACGTGAGGACAGAACTGTCTTCAAGCTGTTAAATACGCCTCTTCCTATACCAATTCTTCTTATTATCTCATCACCAGACTCTGTCATAAGCTACCTCAGGTACGTAAACTGCTGGACTTGTTCAAGTTGTTCGCTGTTCAAGTCGACATGTGTTTACTTTCGTCGAATTCTGTAATTCAAAGTCAAAATACCGAATACTGAAGCAAGGAGTACCTCAGGGAGGTGTCCTGTCCCCAT
>JANTCA010035888.1:0-20543 GCA_024741275.1 Chironex yamaguchii
TAGTAGCTAAACAGACAGAAGCGCCCTGATATATTTCTCAAGAGTAAAGCATGACCACAACAGCTCCACTAAGTCGGAGCCAACCGCTAGGTTTCGGCTCGTGATACCAAGGACTTTATAAGATCTTCACCAAATAAATTAACTGCAGGAGGAAGCCCCCATCCTGAAACCTCCTGTCATCTCTGTTTTTGACCTTTCTGCTCCGGATTAATCCAGCTTACACTTTGATTTCTTCCGTTCCTCGGCTGTCGGTCGATGAACATTCCCTGAGTTTTCTTTGGGTATAGAAAACAAATTTCTCCGAACTCCCCTTTATTTCTATAAAAACCTTTGGCCATAAAAACCTTGTCCTTTAGCTTGAGGTGTGCCTTGATTCTGTTCTTTTTTTTCCTCATTCTCCTTAGCTTATCCTCCGCAGTAAAAATGTGCTGCAGCACTGTGTAATCAACATGTATCAAGACTTTCTGTTTTTAGAGTGATCGTAAGGTCACAAGATACGAACTTTCACCTTCTCTATACTTTCCATCCTGCAGCAATTTGAATTTTATCTTCTGTTCCTTTGTTCATCAAACCCATTGGTTTGTCCCACCCTGTCATCTTAGTTGTTGTTCATTTTTAATCCTAATTTCTTACTTTGATTGTTAAAGAGGTTGAGCTGTTTTTCTAAGTCTTCAAATCGGCCGTGATTGCTATTATATCATCAGCGAAGCAGATTCCTGCAAGAATTTTTGTCATCCGGTTCATCATCTCAATTCCATTCTTTTTACTCCAGAAAAGAAAAATATATTTACATATTTTTTTTTGCTTTCTGTAGAATTCGTTCTGTGAAGCAAAGAAAGTTCTTAATACCGGGAAATATTTCCAAACTCTTAATTCATATCACATCTGGGACCAAACTTTGGTATTTTGATTCAAATGTTGTCAATTTGGAAATTTCTATGGTAATAGAAATTCAATTGTTCTCTCCAGAATTCTTTAAAGTCAATGTAATAGGCTTCCAATGACATATTTTGCCATGCAGCGGTAAAGAAGTCCATTTTAGCAATGAAACTGTAAATATGAACTGGTCTTCTAAGCCAGGCCCAGATGATGTCAAATCCCTTGAAATCTATGTGTTAAAGAGAGGATTTCACAGACTGTCAAAGAATTACAGATAAATCTGATGTTAGATAGTTGACTTATTCCAAAGAAAGATATGAAATAATGTTTCCAAAATTTCAAGGAAAGCAGAAAGTATTAGAAGTTATTCGAGCCATGAAGCAACAGAATTGACCGGGATATCCTCACTAAGCTATCAAGATGGATCGGGATACGTTATTTATAATCCGTGAAAGATTTTTGTCCTCATGAAGTCGATATCATTTTCCAATTATTAAGTATTTACAGCATGTCTAACCTAATTATATTTACAGCAAGCCCTCTTAAAGCCATTACTTCCATTTTAAAAGCTGCATCGTACTCAGTTATATTATTATTACGTCAAAATTTTTCACATGCTAACTGAATCTCTTGATATCCTTTATGGTAGAAGAAAGATATAGGCAAAGACAAACCAATGGAGTTTTAACAGCTGTTATGTAAAGGATGAAAACAAGTTCAAATGGAGTTGAAAACGCAGAAAAAAGGTATCAAAATATTAAAATAGCTAAAACCAAACCATTGCCAAAGGGTATATGGCAATTGCTCAGGACTGCATATCATAACTACATTTAGATATAATGATGTAAAAATGGATTGTCCAATCTAAAAGTAGTCTCATAGAGGTAAAAAATTGTCAAAAAATGCAACATTTGATCCTATCATGTCTAAATTATATCTAAAGACTTTTTGTGAAAAAGCATATACATGTATTTGCTTTTTGTGAGGTAGTACATAAAGTGCACATTATACAAATAATTTTCTGGAATGCAGACTTACGCATTTTCTGGAATGGAGGTATTTTCTTTTAGACGAGTTTTCCCGTTTGCAAAGACGTTTTACACAAAAAGACTCGTCAGAGCAGCTTCAAGTGCCAAGAATAATTATGGGTCAAAGAACGATTTGTTCTTGCAAAAGTTTTAAAGTGTCTCCAATAAATAAGTACCAAACAGAAAGAAGTTTCAAACTATTTTTCCTTAATTAAAAGCGCATGTAAGCATATAGTCTTGAGTTTGTAAGCATTTCACTCGTTTAACGTTTCAGCCCTCAAATGGCTAGCACAACAAGTTTACGTCACCATAAAATAACCTGATATCATTCCATTGCTATTAGTCTCCCATTTAGCATAGCCGTTGTCTCTGTTGCGAATCAAGATTGACTTGCAAAACGTAAAACATACTGATTGCATTTACTGTTGTGATATTTAATATGTTGCTAAGGAAACTAAAGAGAAAAAAAAAGAAACAACCAAGGAATCACAAAATATTCCTTAACTTTAGCATTTTGGTTAAAACCAAATAGATGAGACCAATTTCTATTTTTTACTTGACACGAGCTGCACATGGAGTAGTACTGGAAGGGTATCGCACAAACGTACACGTAGAAAGAGGAGTCACATGGATAGAAGGACAAACCATTGAATGATTGTAACAATATTCATAACGTTTTACTATCTAAGTCGGATAGCAAAGAAAATATAGAAGCAACTTAATACTTTTTTCCTCCTCTTCTATTTAGGAGGCACACATCAATCTGCAAATTTTGGAACAAAGAGAATGCCCTTAAGGACATTTCTGGTGAATACCTAAGATGCTGAAACGGCATCACTGTCCAAACAATATATTAAATCTACCAGCTTTTACACTAAAAAACATGCACCAATGCCAATAGCTATAGCAAGATCAGACACCACTGCTAAAAAGCCTCCTCTCCCTTTGAAGTCCAGATTGTTCATATTTAAAAGTTTTCCGTTGGAATAACTATCCACTTAACAGCCAAAACTGTAGTACCGCCCTAAACGTAGAGCAAACAGTCTGAACATTGATTGACAGGGCCTTTTAAAAACATCCCAGCATACATTGCTGATCAAATGAACACCTTTATCCAACGGTGATAAGATACAATGCATTTCAGGATCAACTATCACTACTCATAGTTCTACCCATGTAGGTATATTAGCTTCTTACCTAACTCAAAATAGCCCTGTTGTAAGCAAGCTTAAATAGTCTAAAATTTATGGTGTATTATTTCGCAACAACCATTTCCGAAACACACTGATAATTCTAAACAAATGTAGCTTGAAGACAGAATACAATGAATTATTTAATTTGTTTTCTGATAGAATGCATTATATGGCAGTTGTACTAACTAGTGGACAGTTCAACAAGGTAAAACTACGAGCGGAAAAAGTGCACCTTTTCTACACTACTCTGTTTGGCAATAACTCATTTTATCAAAAAGGGAGCATTTAACAAAACCAGTAAAGTAATCCCATCCTACAAATCATGATGTTACAATCACTTCTAGGCTTCTATTGTTGTGTGCCATTTGAATAGCATTAATTGAATGATTGGAGCAATGATTGTTCTTCAAGTAGATTAATAAGTTGACAAAAGTAGAGGAGTTTAAAATACACAAGATGTTAAAAGGGACAATAAGGCAAAGACATGAAAGCCGTATGTGTTTAAATGATAGAAATTTTAGAGTGTCCGGTGCACTTGAGGAAGGAGAAGACTTTCCGCAAAACACTAGATAAAGGGCCTTAGACAATGATGTTTAAACTTCTGACCAGATATGAAATGTGAATGTTTGTTGAACAGTACGTTCATTTTCCGTCATGGCTTCAAAAACATCGGATCTCTTATGATATCATTGACGAGAGTCCTATCATTGCACGTAAATGTATCATATGGTGTACGCTGCTATTTTTGAAATACCCGGACTTGTATAAAAGTTTGGTTGCTGAGCAAATGTTTACAGCAGATTGGAGTACAAATGAGGAATGGAATTAAATTGATTCTCAGATTAATTCTAAAACAACCATTTGTTCATTTCACTGATATATTAGTGCATCCTAGCATAATTGTTGCAAATGTTTCAATTTTCAACAATACTTGGAATTTGTTTCTGACAGGCTGTATTCAAAATATGTTAGGCACATGAATTTGTTATTCTTACGATCCCTGACGCGTTTTCCAATTGAGCCATATTTAACATCTTATGGATAGAAAGCAAATTTAAATTTATTGAAGGAAACAAAATTATTAGCATCCTTTTTTGCAACGAATTATCAAACATTATAACGCCGTTTCTATTTTTTCACGACCGCTTTTCTCATAAAATGCGGTTTACTTCTGCATGTGGTTAACTTAATTGTCCTCTAAATTTACAGAACTGAAAATTTGAATTTGCTTAGTACTATACACTATTGTGTAGTTACTTGTATGATTGGTACTCTTGTGCAAGCTGCAATGTTTGCATAGAACTCAAAGTTTAATAACATAACTTGACAAAGCATGAAATAAATTAAAAAAGCAGCTCTCTTATTTATCCGTTTTATTGCTCATGTAAATATCATTAAATATCACTGTGGTCAGTGTTTTACATCTGTTCAACCTATCTTCAGTTTGTTTATGGTTTCTACAGATAAAGGATTCTACGACCCTTTAACGTATTGTGAGCTGGGAACAAAGCATTCATACCTTCCAAGCTTATGGATTTAGGATTGCCATAAAAATAGGCTTCCAAGTGACATTGCCACATTTGTTAAAGGTAAATATAAACAAACTCACTTTTGTTGCCTATGTCATTTTAGCCTTGGAATGAAGGAAAGCCTTTCATTCTTTCAAAGACACCGCTAGATGGACTAGTTAAAGTGAATCGGGTAGAAACGATCTCTTCCATGAAATATATTTGTAAAAAGCAGTAACAAAATACAGCAAATAAAATAATTTCAAAATAATTTCCTTATTATGATAATAGATTTTAAGCATGGATTCTTACATAACAAAATTAGCATTAAAGTAAAATATAACAACAGGCATTTTATATTGCAAACTGCAATACCTGTTAAATAGCACACTTAGAGAACAAGAAAACGTACCTACAAGAAAGAAACACTCTTTACAACCATTAATACCAATTTATTCAAGTTATTTATATCTCAATTCATTAAATTTCTTTACAGCATCTTTTCTCCAAATCGTTACCTATATTCTGCAACTCACAGAGTACTCAACATTGTACGTATTGTGCCAAAATGTCTATATGTTAAAAAGAGCTCTTAACATTAATTATGTTCCAAATACAGTACAAAAAGAAAAACAAATAATGGAATTTTTAATGCGGTAAAAAGAAACAGCAATTGTTAAAACAAAGTGAATTGTAAAAGAAGCATTTCGAGAGCCTCGCAGATAATTCATCAAGCTGTAGACACCACTTTGCATCCAACGAAAGTCACACAACGTAATACCAAAACCACAACGGGTTTGGAATTCGCTAACCAAGCTTGCAAAAACCAAATCTGGAATTGCTAGAGCACTTGTTAAGTAATAGCGATACATAAACGTTGTGGATAAAAGCAGGACAACATTATCTAAATCCACTTGCAAGCCTATTGGAATGATAAAAATGTGACAAAGAATTAAAACCTGAATAAAAGGTAAACTATTGAGAACAGGATGCAAGGGACAGCCTAAGACACAGATAGGTTGGATCCAGACTTCACCTTTCCAAAAGTGCGTAGCTAAAAATGCAAAACAAAGTACATAGTCTTAGTGTCACCTTAAGATGACCTTATGGTCCAATTAGTAAATGTTTGGGTCAGAAACACTCACTTTTTTATGAATAAAAATACGTACATAACTATTTAGAATGCAAACCGTATTATTCATTTAATATAAAATGCTCATATAATGCAACAAGTCCCTGTAGATTAACTGTGTAGAATTTGCGCTGCGGCTGCAATATATGATTGCAGAGGAAGACAGTAAGTTATTTGATCAAATACGTAAGAACTCAAATTGTTAGAGCAGGCTCTTCAAGTAATAGATGTAAAAAAATATAATTGTTAGAAGATACAAAGAAATTACCTTGAGAATCTTGTAAAAATTCAGCCTATACCAGACTTGTAGAACCTTCTGAGTTCACTTTCCCATAACCATTGACTTTCATTTTATCGCTGTAGTCATGGAATAATAATCTAGATATGGGAATGTACTATTCTTAGGAAATGAGGATCCAAACCAACCAGTGACATAATTGTGAAAGGGGATATCTGTCTGTGTATATTTAAAGTGCTTACTACAGAACGATTAGATAAGAGCAAGTTTGGCTGACTCTGTAAGTCTTCATTCCGCTTAGAATATGCTGCATATTCCTATTTTCCTCGTCACCACGTTTATGACACTGAATTTAATACGATCGACAAGTCATTTTTCTAATTGAAGCCTCTTGGTTGATTATGACAAGTTCGTTGTCCTCATCAGAATTAAGAATTCAAATAACTAACTTGTATATAGAGTCCTTAAACAAGCAAATTTATAAAGGACATCACCAGGTTGTAGCTTCTTGCTACGCAAATTAGATAACATCATGTGCTTAATTTAGGACTTCTTGATCCCTGCAGAACATCGACTAATTAATATTTTTAGAATTGAGTGTAGCTGATTCCAATGACGTGGTTCGGGAATTCCACTAGAAAGTCGACTGTTTACAAAAGTGGAGTCCGTTTGTCTTTTCTTGCTAATGAATTTTGTTTGTGGTTACGCGGATTCGAATTCACATCCACCGGCTTCCAAGGTCGTTGTCTTATCCACTATACTACGTCGGCTCATAAAATTTTAGCACCATTTAAATAAAATACCTTGAAATGTTTGGTTTATCTGCCTTTATATAGTAAAAGCTTACCTACCACTCCTTATTTTTCTGCCACTTTTGTGCATTTCAGTTCATCAGGACACGAGGTTCGGTTTATGACATCAAAATTTTACCGTCCTCTTCTTTTGTTATTAATTAACCTGTTTATGAAAACCGTTGTCAAAATATCAACAATCAAACCTTTGCACCGTTGTTTAGTGTTTAGCAAAGTAAGTGTTATTATTTGTAAGAAGAATTTATCTCTTGCGTAAAATTTTGCAAGGTAACATTGACTATAAGGATCAATGATGGTAGACGGTATCGGCAGACAAAATGTTTTTGCTCCCGACTTCAAACAAGGTGCAAATAAACGCTAAACACCAACTAGTGGATATAACCCTGAATTTCTTACTAATTTAAACCGAGATCGTTTATTCTTAGCATATCCACAAAAATAATTCATTCTTTATTGCAATCTGACCACACTTACTATGTTCCTTTACTCCTTTTCATAACGACAATAAAATACCTTGGTTAGAGTGCGGGACGAGAAAGAACTACATAGATATAAACAGTCAAGGCAGTCGGATTACTTATTACATTCCAACAGTTTCATTGTTTATCCGCGATTGTTAAATGACACTTGAAGACCTTATCACAGCTGAAAGTACATTACTTGATTTAGAAGTAATCTCAACATTCGCCTTACAGGAAATTTTATGTTATCTTTGTCTTCCTTAATATGCTTTTAAAGAGAAAGGCTTAATTTTGGAGCTTTGAGCTTTATTCATTGTAATTATCAACCTGCAACCTTGACGACAAAAGCGGGACACCAGGGCATCTTAAGTTTGCTTAAATGGTTGCGTGGAAAGATTCTAAAGTATCCGTGTTACGTCATAAAGCGCCTTTGCTTACTGCCAAAGCCTCTTACTGAAAACTAAGTGCCTCCTTCCAGTAAAAAGTTTTGATTTTAAGTATCTATGCATATGTTCACATTAAAATTTAGATCATTTCTTCCTTAAGATATCTTTGGCAGAATATGTCAAGAACAAGGACGTATGAAATCGTGAATTCTTGAAAAAGGTAATGAATTCCAGTCACCAATTATGATCTACAAATGTTAAAGTAAAAGATCAAAACTTGTGTAATACCTACAGGTTCCGTAAATAAATGAAAATCATTTTATCAAGATGTATGTCTATGGGTTTTTAACTCTAAAGTCCATAAATAATTATACATGCATTTATTTAATCAGGTTGTTGAATAAAGTACTAAGTTGCATCCGTATTGGTTACTTAGCCTGTATAGAATATGTAAAATTAAACAAAAACTTTGTTGTTGGTCACATCAACCCACATTACGTTTTTCTATTGACATTTTTGAACATTGTATGTATACTTTATGCACGAGACTGCTATTTGCAACTTGAAAGGCATAGTGTTTGACATAAGACACGTGGCATCTTACAATGTTTAACTTGGTGTGTGGTAGAGTATACGTTAATGTACAGGGGAATGGTCAGCCATATACACACTTATAATGAAAGTGCTATACATAGGATATATTTAGGGGGATTTAGTGGAGGGGGTAGGGTAGCAGTTGGGGAAAATTCTTTATAATCCTGCCCAATATATTACCAGAAACACCCATTTATAAATAAAAAGAACTGGTATCTCACGAATTAAATTGTTGTTTAAACAGCCTGCAATTTGAGTAGACGTATCAGAGGGTAAACAAATGGAAATTTTCGGTTTCTAGGAGTGTTGAGTCCTAGCATGTCTATTTGCTAAGGTTTGCAGGTTTCATCCAAGCGTGAGACAGTCACCTTTTATATCAGCCTTACTGACTTCTTCATTCCTACCCTATAATAGAAAAAATTATCCTTTTTCATATTTGAAGAGCACAAAGTACCCATGAATATGTAGTGACGCAGTCATCATATCATGACCACAAATTCACCTCTGAGAAACAACGTCCCGGTAGCTCAGATCATCGATCATCGGTAGCATCGATCGCTTAAAAGTGGCTATCATTATACTTCTACGACTCATGCACCGCCATTATCCGCATCGCCCGTTCCTGATTCGGCTGCCCAGGATCGTTATCTAACCGAAACGCGATCTGGACGACGCGTCTGGCCTGATCGTCTTTATCAAGTAATGTCGTAACCTTATCAGTTCAGGAGGAATGCTTCCCCGTTATAAGTATAAACTTGTTTCTTGCCTTAGGACTTTCTTAGCCTTCCTTACATTCTTTTTCGCTCGCTTCCTTTCAGGTAGCGATCTGGAGGGGGGCAAGCTGAAGTGACCCACGCATTTAATATTAAAATATTTTTCCTTGCTCAATGCTATTCTAAGCTGACGTAAATGATGTATGTGGAAATCCCTTTTGTAGATGTATAAAATCCCCTTTTCTTGTAAAATATATTTAGTACAAGTGGTACAGAGATAAAGCTTGTTGTTCTCTTTTGGAGAGTTTCTGTGCATTGCCGTTGTCAGCTGTTAACTTTAAGAAGGATTCATCTTCATCCTTTAAATATAACGTAACCTCGCTACATATCATGCCTCGATCTAACTACCAGATCTCCAAAGTTAACGTAAACCAAACAGAGCAGAACATCCAAGAAAATACTATTGTGACCTTTGAGCCTAATCCAAACAAGCCATTTATTTATTTATTTATTTGTTTATTTGTTTAAATTGTGTAATAAAATTTGTGTTTTCAATTTGCTTGCTCTCTGCTCCCACTTTCCCCGCTATGTATTAGAACGTTGAATTATGATGGTTCTGATAGAGATGATGCCGCGATTACAATGACAATACCTATTTTTATGATAGCAATAATAATTATGATCGTCATGACAGCAATCGTTGGGTTAAATCAAATTGCATGATATTTTTTATTAAATACAGTCATCATTTACATATATCAGGCCAATTTTGACTTGATGGTGCTGTTTAGAATGAGTCTCTTCTACAGAGCTTCTCATGGTCGAAGAGCGACAGTTGAAACATATACTGGTCTTACTTGAAATACCAATAACTTATCATAAATAAAGCATTTTGGCTCTCTTTTAATGAATTTTCCTCCGGCAAGTCCTTATTGCACTGAAATAAACGAAAGCAAGAGAAACACAAAGTGTTGGATATCGACAAGCAACTCACAGCAGTAAGGACACACATTGCGAAAAGTCCTCCCCTGATAAAGGAATTAAAAATTGAAAACTTGGGTTTAGTAGAAAATGAATTCGTCATCTCGTAGGAATGGATTCGTATAAAGAAATTTGCATGTTTTACTTTAACGTGTACATATTGAGATAAGGCAATACAAATTCAAACTTCTTAGGGGCAAAATAAATACGTAGTCATATATAGTAGAAAAATTAGCATAATTCCAGGAGTAAAGGAAAGGCAGGGTTTCTTGTTGCAAAAATTAAGAAAACAGCTCTCTTGTAGAAAAATTGCTCCTGCTTTGAAAACGTGTCTACAAAAGGTCCGAGATCATTTAAGTTATATACAATGGCCGTTGTAAATTCATCAACCGACAGAGAATCAGAGATTATTTCAACATCTAGATGCACTATAATGTTGCTATGATTATAAGTGAATCCACGTAGTTTCAAAAAGCTTGCACTTTTGTAAATACTTGAACAACACGCTTGTCAGCTAAGAGCTAAGAATATCGCTAGTGAGGATGAACTAAGGCAAAGAAATTTTATTCTAACGAGAGGGACTTTCACAGTGTTCAAATATTTTCACTTTAGACAACCTATTTTTATAAATGACCAATAACAACATTGGAATAAATAACAAAATGCAGTTCAAACTGATCTTAGTTACACAAGAGTTAAAACTCTGCAGAAAGCTTTGCTTGCTAACTCCACTGCATGTTAACTTAGAAAATGAAGTCAATTGCAGAAAGTCGTACAGGCATTTCACACTTTGCTACAGCAGGGATGTTAATTAATTTAACATATAATATTTAATATAGTAATTGCATCTAATATAGTTGCATAATATAATGTATAATAAGCTGCATAATTGTATGATAAACTAGAAGTAAATTAAGAAAGGATAACGGTAGCATTAAAGTTGATTACAAAGGCACGAAACGGGCTTTTTATGTTATTGTCAAATGGTGATGATTACATTAAGACGATTGAGTACAGGCATGACGAAAAGTTTTTCATGGACAAGCTTTCAATATTACAGCTCTCTTCAGTACGATCTCTCAAACCTTTAATTCAGTTGTTCCCTTACATTTTTCGTTTATAACTCAAAAACCACACGCAATTTTTGTGGGTTTCCACTTAAAGATGCCCTTATTGTTTCAGTCTCGATCTCCTTCGAAAAATGCACCCTACGCCTCTTACTGATGTGCTACTCCGTCCACTGAGTGGCTGATATCGCACGTCCTACTTGTTCAGTGTAAATCAGTAAATCTAGTTTTCATTGTTTTCATGACTTTTGCCTCATCACAAATTCGATGAGGTAAACAAGGCTCTCTTCAGCCATCCATTGGGATAAGACCACCATTCACAACAATTTTTGACTTTTCCCGCGGAAATCAGGAGCCAAAGGAATCAAGTGCGCATGGTTGTATGCGCATAACTGGTCAGAAAAATCTAATTCAAAATGGCTGACAGCGAATGGTAGTTCCATAGGAAATAACAGGAGAAAACCTGGAATATCGTGGAGTGCTTAGAAAGTAGTGGGTAAGTTAACTTGATATGAAGTGAGGATAGCCTTTTGACTCTTCGCAGACATATGATATTGGTAATAGCCTCGATGAAGACCGTTCTTCGTCGACATTGGAAGTTGCAACCCTTCTGTCTTTAGTACTCAGTGTAACGTCCTCTGCTGAACCCTCGTGTTTTCAAGATTAGAACCCTAAGAAAAGATTTGATTCCGAAGTCTGGTTGATGCATAAGTGGTCGACAAGGTCAGAGTCTCCTGTGGCTAATTATTTTTGGTATTATTTGTAAGTGTGGGCTGAAGTTTGCAACTGTTAACCTCCCTGAAGCATCGTGCAAATCTAATTTTTTTGTCAGTGTTTACAAAAGAAATAGATAGGTGTCATTCTAACTGATCGTCATTTAGGTATTAGTCTATTGACGCTGCTGCATCACTTATATTTCAGTTAGGCAGCACGTAAAGTGGAAGTTAACTTTGTTGATGATAAAGATTGACGTAAGCTTTTTCTCCCGTCTCGTCTAAGACTCTGGTCGCCGGACTGTCATGGCGTCAGATTCCACTGAGAGTTTGACAAGGGAAGAGGCAAAGCGCATTTTGCGACGTTTGGGTAAGTACTCTTTGGCTCAGGAAATTAAACACTGTGTCACGTTTCTACTTTTAAATCAGATTACTTCATCGGAATTCGTTATCGATATTCATCTCACCAGGTATGTGTTAGCATTTTTCCGTTGTTGAATTTCGTTCACTAATCTTAATTACGTTATTCATCGTTACGTTATGCCAGTGGCCCAATAATTTTACACCATTTTCATTACTGTGTAAGATATGTAAATAGTCATGGATTTATTTGATATCTGAAGGTGAGAGGTATGTTCAACGGGGTGTTCATACAGCCAATTGCAAATGGCAATATTGCTTAAGGACATTATCAATTTGAAAACTATTAAATTAAGATTTTGAAGGGATTGCAGTTATACTGTTTTCTACTGCCGTCTACTTGAGGTTGCTATTAGGCACAAATTTTGCTTATTAAACGTAAATTGCCCTGTCTCTAGTGCATTTGATTTGACTGAATGCTACAAGGTTTTGTCGGGGTTTGCATTATTCTACTCATTTTACCGTCCCGCTCGCGAAGTAGCGACTTTATGCATCTTTTATCTCTTTTCTGTTTAAAAAGTAATTTGTACGATGTTGATGGTGTAGAGGAACTTTTCTTGGTTTGACGTAGAAAGTGATTGCCATGAACTTGAAAATGAAGACTAACATTTTCCTGTACAATACTTAGCCGGCAAGCTGAGACGCCTGTAATTGTTAATGTGATATGTAATCCTGCAGCTTATACTCAGTTTCCTTGTCCAAGATATCAACCTAAGCTTCTTGGAACATGATTGGGTGGTGACAGCTGCTCTTTGTTTTATCGTGGTGTTGCTTCATAAATCTGCTTTCCTGACCATTTGATTGCAGAGTGATCATTATATAATTTGTTTATCCATTTTATATTGTTATGTGGGTCTTACAATTTTATATTGTGTATAGTTCCTTTCCTACTATTTTATACTGATTGTAATCAGCTATGATTGTTAATATGGTTGTAATAGGGGTTATTTAAGAGCATTGGAGTGGTTCTTTGGTTGTTTGGTATTAAGGTACAGAACATTGTTGAAAAATTAGAAAATGATTCATATCATGCTTTATTGTTTTATTTTAGTATATTTTAATCAGCTGTATTGTCCTTTCCCTGTCATAATATCAATCATATGCCAGTTAAAATATGTTTCGAACTGATGCAGTTAATGGAAATTTGCTTTTATAATTCCATTAAATATTATATTGGTTATTCAAATTAGTTCTGTGCAATGAATAGTAATAATAATTTTTTCTGTGTGGGCTTTAGAATATGTATTGTTGCCATTAAGTACTCAGTTTCCCATTCTTAATATTGATGGTATTCTAGATATTGATAAATTTTTTGCTACTTAAACTTAAGGCTTTAGGACTTGAATCTCCAATGTACCTTGCTCCCTGAAAATACATTACTACTGTCGATAACTTGTTTCAAGGGGTTGATCAGTTGTGTTTAATAGAGTTCACCAGACCATAGAATTTGCTGTTCAAACACAAAACTGGGGTGTGAGCTGAACTTGATTTAGAGCAGGTGCAGTTGAAACGCATAAGGTATATGAATGTCAAGAAATGATACTCACTAAGCTGGGTATCATAAAATGTGGTCTTAATGTTTGCTCAAGTAGTGTACATATGCTATGGTTTGTGTAGACATTGCTCTTGGTTGTAACATACTTTTAGTTAAGCAGTTAAAACAATTTCTATTCCACTTTAATTTTTTATCAAACTCTCACTTTAAGATTTTGATATGTATGGTTCATCTATATGATTATCTGGTTAGACTTTCTATAAACAGATTACTAGCTAAACAATTTACATTGTTAAAAAACAGAGCAAAGTAATTAGGCAGCCTCAGAGGCAACTAGTAGTTTACAGAGAGCAGTCCTGTTTATGCATTAATTTAAATTTTCAGTGTTTATAGTTGTGGTAATATATCAATGAAGCTATAATAATCGATTAGCATCATTGATTGTATTATCAATCATAAATGTCACCAGATAACCTGACAAGTTTTGTTTACTTGTAGAACTTGAAGCTTATGGGAGCATTGTGACTGCATTTAGAGCTCAAGGAGATCTTGATAGGTTTGTTTACCTTTAGCTCCTCTTTTTCTTTTCATTTGTAGCTTTAAGCATCCTGTAATTGCATGGGAAAAGTAAAGCTGTGTAAAACCATGATTGAAGATTTAAGTTCCTGATCTCTTACATGTAGCATCGTGAATTTGGTTGATCATATCATTTGTCAGATCACGCTCTACGCTAGTGGATCTACTTTGTATTCTTATTTAACAGTAAGGTTGAGGTGATGAGCAATCTTGAGTATGACCTTTTGTTTGCTGACAATTCGTTGTGGCATTCAGCAATGCCATGTTCCCTGACCCTCTTGGATGTAAAAATATGCATGATATCTGCCACAGCTGAAGCCCGTAAGTTTAGATGGATCATTTCGTTGGTTTTTTTCATAATTGTCATCATGGACTCACAATCATACAAACACAGTGATCTTGACAACTAGTACAGTAATCGTTGCAACATAAGGAAAGTTAAAACTGAACTGGGCATCATGGCCGTATTCAATTTTTAACAAAGCCAAACTACATCAAATGCTGCCATCATTGTTTTGAGACTGTTACTCATCAGGCATCACAAATGTCTGGATTTTTGCAAGCTGTGACTCAGGCTAATTCTGAATGCAGAAGAGCATTTCAATTCTCATGGAAATAGTTTCAAAGAAATGTAAATTGCAAAGCAACAAAATGCTTCATTTCTTATTGCATATCAGGAACAATAAAACATGTCATGAAAATAAAAACATTACAATACATAAATAAAAACTATATCATTGAGTGATATAGAGAAGCAATCAATGTATTTCTGACAGTACACTGCCTAAGAGGTCCGGAACCATCCACTTGATCATGCAGGAGACAAGTTTCCATTGCAGGAAAAAGACAGTTACAGAAAAAGAGTTGTCCGACTGCTATTTTGGATCAGTGGATACGACTGATAACAAAATGCTGAGTTAAAACTTCTGTAGATGAAATAGGAGTTGATGATGACCTGTAATCTTTATCTACCGGCAATGAAGAATACTAAACATGTACTTATAAGCATATATTGATGCTTGTAGTAATTTTTAATTAACATTGAGAATTTATTTTCGCTGTTTCTTGTAAGTTGAGCATTTTGTTGGGGTGTATATTTGTGGATTAAAAATATATTGAAATGATTGATGCAATTGAACCCTGATATTAAAAAGAATGTTCCTTTCAACTTAAAGAAATATTTTTATGATTTGAAAATCAAAATTTTGAAAATCAAAATTTGGAAGCAATGTGGAATTTCATTTGTGGATTGTAGACATTTTGAACTTTGGAAATGTTTAAAGTTGTGGATGGTGATCAATAAAGAGCAAGATTAATTTTATTGAAGAAGCAGCGAATGGGTGGGCGAACTTGGTTTTATGGGAAAGAGTCGCACCTGTTCCTCTCCCAACCCTCCTTCTTTCTTGTCCTGGGATCAAGCAATTGAAGAGTTTGGTCCTCATGGGACCCTTGTCTTAGTTTTTGAATTACTATTCATTTCTGCCAGAGGTTTTATGCCAGGGCAGTATATCACCAAACAAACTGCTCATTGCAAGGGCTGGGGTAAGTAGTTCCTTTTTATGGTTAACATATTTACAATGAAAACTCAAACTCTAAATTAAACATTCCTGACCAACTTTCTTACCACCTATCTTGGTAAATGGTGCAGAAAAGGAGCCATTCTATGTTTTCTTGCTTCCTTGGATGGTTTTTTCTTATTGTTACTCTAAAGTAGGTGTTTCCTTTTACTGTCCTTTTAAACTTAGAATGAGCAAATGCTTTTGTAGCAAAGTTATAAGCTAAAAATGATACTTTGTATTTTATACATATCTAGAACCAAGAAACAAGCTTTGCAAGATCTCGCAACTCATTTGAGGTATGATGATTTACAGCACTCTACCCTTTTGTATGGTGATGTCTCCTTTGTTACCAGGAAAACTGACAGAAAGTTGGTTTCATGTTCAAAAACTCTGATCCTTTTATTACACATTGTTTAAAGTGCAGTTTGGTGTATACTTTAGTCTCTCTGTTTTGTTGTTTTACGATAAAAGCTAATTAACAGGACATGTTCCCCATAAGTGTTTATGGTTATGTTTGTTGACAAAATATTGCCACAATTTCTTATCTCCTACTTACCAACATAACTAGTGCATGTTCATTCAAATATGATTGCATTCATGGCAGCATCAGGTAACAATGGCAATGATTCCTAATACTCCAGTTTTGCTTTTTTACTACGTTTCATGACAAGAAGATTAAGAATTTACGATGATACATCACATCTTAAATATGCATTGATTTCTTTACTTTTATATTTGTTTTATTTGAGGTTTTGCATCACTTTTTTGAATAACATATTTAATTTAGATTTCAAACTTCTGCCCTAAAAATAGAGGAAGTATGCTAAAACTTCTTTGATATGTGACCCTTAAATTTGTATAGTTGTTTCTGTTCATTTTATTCCATTTTAGTTTTTCCCTTTTAATAAATTTTCCCATTTATTGTTACATGTGTTTTATACATCCATAGCATTTCAAATGAACGCCATCAAGCGGAAATAAGAAGAGTAGTAAGTGATGATCACTTGAATGCTGTCGCAGAAAGGTACTTATTCTTCTTGTTTGTTTTTTTCCATTGTAAGAGTATCTTAAATATTCAAAAGCTGGTATAGTTGCTTCACCCATCGTCTTCAAGATGTTTTGCTATTGAAAAACATAGTATTGTTGTCAGGGTAGTGCTTATTGTTCACTATTTGTTCACTGTCTGACTTAACGCCGAAAGACAACATTATAGAAAGGCTTATGCTTGCATTAAGGAACATCAGGTAACTTGACACTGAAAGAAGTAGGACCAATAACTTGCTTGCATGTGCTATTTATTTAGGAACACTAACTGATTTGATTGTGGATAGTGTTAATGTTACTGACTGGCTTAAGCTTATTAGTCCTAATTGGAGCTCTGAGTGACTTGGTACTGAACGAGGTTGCATCTTTGATAATCTTTTACCTGGTATGAATTATCAGAGCACTAAGTAAGTTGATACTGAAAGTGGTAACATTATTAATATCCTTGCACCTAGTATCAATTATCAGATCACTAAGTAAGTTGATACTGAAAGTGGTAACATTCATATCCTTCCACCTAGTATGAATTATCAGAGCACTAAGTAATTTGATACTGAAAGTGGTAGCATTATTTCTATCCTTGCACCTGCTACGAATTTTCACATCACTAAGTAACTTGATACTAAACGTAGTAACATTATTGAAATTCTTGCACCTGGTTTGAATTCTCAGAGCACTAAGTAATTTGATACTGAAAGTGGTAGCATTATTTCTATCCTTGCACCTGCTACGAATTTTCACATCACTAAGTAACTTGATACTAAACGTAGTAACATTATTGAAATTCTTGCACCTAGTATGAATTATCAGATCACTAACTACCTTGATACTGAAAGAGGTATTATTATTGATATCCTTACACCTAGTATCAAATTCGAGGCACTAGGTAACTTGATATTGAAAGTGGTAACATTTTCTATATCCTTTGACCTAGTATGAATTATCAGAGCACTAAGTAAGTCAGTACTGAACTTATTGATATCCTTGCACCTGGTATAAATTATGACATCACTATGTAACTCGATACTAAAAGTAGTGCCATTATTGATATTCTTGCACCTCGTATGAATTATTTGAGGCACTAGGTAACTTAATACTGAAAGTGGTAACATTTTCTGTATCCTTGGACCTAGTATAATTATCAGAGCACTAAGTAAGTCAATACTGAACTTGGTAACATTGTTGATATCCTTGCACCTGGTATAAATTATGATGGAACTAAGTACCTTGATACTCAAAGTGGTAACATAATTGATATCCTTGCACCTAGTATGAATTATGTATGAATTATCAGAGCACTAAGTAAGTCAATACGGAACACAGTAACATTATAGATATCCGTGCACCTGGTAAGAATTATCACACCACTATGTAACTTGATACTAAAAGTGGGAACATTATTGATGTTCTTGCACATAGTATGAATTATCAGAGCACTAAGTGACTTGGTACTGAAAGTGGTAGCATTGATATCCTCGGAGCTAGTATGGATTATCAGAGCACTGAGCAACTTGATACTGAAAGTGGTGATATTGTTATCCTTGCACCTATTATGAAGTATCAGAGCACTAAGTAACTTGAAGCTGGAAGAGGGAAGTCTTTTGCTTGGACATGCACATACTTTTTGTTTATAATCTTCATCTAAAGTGAAATCGAACTAAAAATATGTCACTTTAATTGCTGTAGTGCATTGCAAAGAGACAAAGCTAAGGTATATTTTTATCTGTGTATGTAATTGTCTAATTTGACAGAGTCTTATATTACCTTTTTGTATGTCAATAACCGTGAAGTCCTTGTTATTTTCCTACTTTAGTATACACGGTCCAAGCTCAGCAACTGCCTGGATACTGGAAGGACGAAGACTTATTTCACTTCTGCCACGACTGGTACCCCAAACAGCTTTCTCGGCAAAAGCAACAGTGGCTGCAAATGCCATTGTCTCTGATAAAGGCAGGCTAAAAAAGAAAGCAGGTATGGTTTCAAGGTAGAAACATAAGGCGCATTCATGACACACTTAAAGAATAATAGCATGATTCTATTGCACCCCACAATATTTCCTATACACTGTTTTCTGTTCTTATTTTTGTCAAGAGTTTGAAGTTCCCTAGTAATAGACTCTCCGCAGGGTATGTACCACTTTATTTTGTCACGTGTTAGTGGTGCTGATTTTAGAGTATAGTAGAAATATTGGCATTACTACGATTTTGGTATCTGCAGCAGAATACGTGGGTAACCAGTTGTTGCTAACCTGACACTATTACGTTGCTCTTTGTGCTAATTATGACACGTTATGAATTCCTGTTTATTTGTTTTTCTGCCCTTTTCTAGCCTTAGCAGCTACATCTTCACAATCCGAGGCAAAGATACGAGCCCCCTCACCAGGACTCACGTCAGAGCAACATACCTCTGTCAAGCAGACCACAAGCAAGCCAGACTTGTTTAATAATGCTGTTTGCCCTGGTATTATATATTTGCTGTTTCTTGTTTCCAGGAATTTTACTCCATGAAGATATATATAAATATATATATTTCAAAAAATTAACATCTCATAAAATGTTTCAAATAATTCTTCTGAATAATCTATATAATTTTTAATAAACATAGGAGATTGTTGGCTTGTGAGGTTGTTTTGAACTCTCAGTCAAACCGCCCTCCGACCATTCTGAAACGGATCCTGGCCTCTATTACTTCACACATCTTTTCAGTCAGCTCCAATCAATCATTATTCGACGATGACACATATATGTATGAAACTGCACTAAAGGCAAGTGGTTACGACACACACCTACATTTTACACAAGACACACCTACAGTGACACACCAGAGGAGAAATCGGAAAAGGAACATCACCTGATTCAATCCCCCCTACAGCATGTCAGTAAAAACTAATGTTGGACAGTCAGTTTTGTCTCTGATCAACAAACATTTCCCTCAAACATCGACTCTCTCCAAAATTTTTAATCGAAACAGTGTTAAAGTCAAATACTCATGCACCAAAAACATGAAAAACATCATCAACCAACACAACCGAAACATCCTAAAATAGACAGCACAAACCAACTTAGGACATCCGACTTGTAACAGTAAAGACAGAACAGAATGTCCACTAAATGGCCAATGCCTAAAAAGTGGAATCATTTACCAAGCTGAGATCACTGCCCCAAATGCAAATGAAGGACAAATATACATAGGTGCTTGTGCTACACCATTTAAAGACTAGTTTAGGAACCACACCAAATCACTCAGATATGAAGAATACCATTCAGAGACGGAGGTATCCAAGTACGCCTGAGAGCTTAAAAAGAAGGGAAAAGCTTTACTATACACTGGAGCATACTCCGACACGTATTCCCTTATAGAGGTGGAAGAGGCCGTTGCCAGCCTTTGCCATGAAGAGAAAGTAGCTATTGCTAAAGCAAACAAAGAGACTTTACTTAACAAATTTACCGAGCTTGTGTGTAAGTACTGTCGCGAGAATAAGTTGTCATTAAAATCTCAAAGCCCGACTAATATATATAAGCAATGTAAAATTAATGAAATCCCATTCATTGGAAGCTCGTCCATCGAATTATCCGTTTGTCATTTGTCATTATTGTTTTTTTCTCTAATACATACATATATACATACATACATACATACATAGACAGACAGACAGACAGACAGACAGACATACATACATACAGACAGACATACATACATACATACATACATACATACATACATACATACATACATACATACATA
>JANTCA010035899.1:0-20542 GCA_024741275.1 Chironex yamaguchii
CCTTATCGTAATTTCTTCTGACTCTGTATCCAAAACAATACCAGATTTCCAAGGTTATACCAAGGTTACTGAGCTACACAGACCTGAAAGTTAAATTTTTGTTCTCATATAGCATCTTTAATACAAAATAGGGAGGTGACCCCTGTATTGGGTCACAAACAAAATTGAAATTTTGTCCCACCAATGAAAAATCCCACCGGCCGCCACTGCTATGTTACTATGTTTTGAGAGGGATTGCTCATCTTCAATCATAATGACAGAATTACATCTTGAACAAAATAACTTTAGTGTAAGCCTACCTCCTCAAATTATGCTGTTTCAGTGATTAAAACCCTTTTGTGCAGTGTTCCTTCTCATTAAACTAAGGATGCCACCCAGAAGGCCTGCTTACCAAAATGTTGTCTTTCCGTGGGTCATCCGACCATTTAGCTAACGGTTCTGCTTGTGTTGCATCATTTGTCAGAAGGTGTGCCACTTGTCTGTCACAAATTTAGCAGTTCCCTGACTTGAGCTCAAATCAATATCAACATTCTTACTGAAGATTATTTGGATAATCATAAACGTATCCTGCTACTAATGCTTATAGCAAGTGCCAATTAATAACTAAAAGACTTCTGTTTCCCTTCTTAATTGTGCTGAATACAACCAACATTATTCTGCTACAACACAATGTTGAACTTTTCACTATTCAGGGGATAAAGGTATCATTTATGGTTCTGCTATGGATCTGTACATCTCAATGTACTTTCTATGGAAAGTCGTTGATGGGATGTGACATAATTAGTAAGCTTCATGTCAGTTTAGAAAATGTAAACTATGTTTCTTAAGCTGATTTAGTCTTAATTAGAAATTTTGCTGAACACCTTGAATGGTAGCTGAAATCAGTCACTAGCTGCTGCAGATGTCACTAAACTAGATGACCTTCCTCCTTGTCTCTACACCAGTCATTGCACATTTTTTAAAATGGCAGTATTTGTGTCAGTGTCAGCTTAAGAGAAGTCAGATCAACAGTTCTTAACACTGACATATTATTTACCCATATGATAACAAAGTTTCTACTTGTCTGGACTTTAAATCCATCACCACCTACTCCTCTTCAGAACTCCTTGCATTCCATCTTTCATTTTGATTGTATAAGTTGAAAGTGTGGCAATAGATTATTCTTAGTATAACTTGTGGAGTTCCTTGCCTATACTCTTCACAACACTTACCATGTGTAACATTGTTAATGCAGTCCAGAAATCTTTTACCCGTTTCATCAAACATATATTGTCCCTTAGCTGTTGCTATCTTAACAGGGTTTTCCTTGTAATGAATACTGGTTGCTCCCCTAAAATACACAAATAATAACATAAAAGAACTAAGAAATTATGTTTCTTAAACAGCTAAGGCTGTATATCTTTGATACCTTTCAGATCAAGTATTTTTACACATCTCAAACCAGACACATTTGTAAGCCACTTACAACAAAATTAGGTTACATAGGCTTAAGTGACACCCAGTGATTCACATGAATTTTAAATTTCTTCAGGTTAAGAGCAACAGGAAGGAAAAGATGTAAGGCTCAGGAGAAAGGGTATAAGAAAACACTTTATGGCAGTACGGAACATTGGCAATACATTGATTAGGGCAAAAAATAGTGAAGTGGCAAAGCCAGTAGACAACACGTGGAAAAGGTATATTCCCTATCATGACATGGGTACAATTTAGAAGATATAACAAAGTTTCTACAGCAAAATATTCTAAATATATATACCCTGTGATCTTGTAAATTATATACTTGAAATACAGAACTAGACACTTGTACTTTGCAAAAGTGTCAACTATTTCAAAAGAAGAGAGGAGAAGAAAAGGAAGAGTAAGAAGTGAATACTGTATAATATCCTCAGAGACCTTTTAGAAGACTACAAATTCTTTGTTTTCGATGAGGTCCAAGACAGTGTCCAATACAAAAATTTACATCATTCTATTCTTTCTGTTATAAGATCCGAATTAAAAAGAATTGCAAAACAAAATCACAGATCATATTATATAATGTCATACAATTTGTTTCATAATGTTTGTTTTGTGAATAATAAAACAAATCTCTTAAACACTTTTTTAAAAAGATAATGCCGAGGTTTACAAAAAATGGCTAAAAGTACTCAGAGAGTGAAAACATCCACCAAGCCAAAGGGATCAAGTAGAATTGCCAGTTTTCTTAATTTTCAATTGGGCTCTTCTAATAGGCTTCAAAGTAACAAGACCTTCCTCAAAAGAACTTGCTATTGGTCCAAATAAGTCCAAACAAGAATCAATAGAATTTTGAGGATGATTCAAATAGCTCCCTTCAATGCAGATATTATTATCAAAAATTTAGAAATAATCCAGAATCCAGGTGGCTATTAGAGTCATCTTCAAAATTTAATGGATTCTTATATGAACTAATACATACCTCCAGTCACCCATCCATTGAGGGTTAACGAAGTGCTGCTTTCGTCTAACCAGTGTTGCCAGTTTGGAGTTTTCAAATCCAAATTTCAGAAATCTGGATTTTTGGTAAACTGTTTGGCTTAGAAACTACTGTTTGGATTTGACCCAGAATGTGTGTCTTGAAAATTTGATCAAACAGCACAAAGTTTAATATACCACATTGAAAATCAGGATATAACGATCATAAGCAAGTTCTATTGGAAGTTTTTTCTTATACACAAACCCTAACTAGCCAAATGAACAACCCCTTAATTTTATTAAAGATTAATGAAAAAATCCTGAATGAAACCTTTGATTGCAAGTCACACAATAACAGCAGCAGTTAGTGGTGTGGCTGGGGTCAATGAAGTGGGGGAGGCAAAAAATTAAGGGGGTTCTGGGGTCTACACTGTTTACTTTGGCTTGGAATGCATCTTCCTATAGCATGCATTAAAAGAAGATTTAAAATGTCACCCATTTTGCATATTTCCTGCCACTAATATTTTAAACTCTTGCCAACAGAATGGGCACCACGAATATTAACTAAATTTCCTTCTAATATTTGAACTTTAGATCCGTACCCTACCTTGCACAATCACAACTTCAATTTCAAAGGAAACCTGAGAACCATCTTTTGTCACAAGTGGAGAACGATTGCTCCCACAACCAATGGTAGTAGTTGTAACAAATTTTTGTACCTAACACCTTACAAATGCTTAATTCGCAACCTGCCAAGCATGATTTAAGTCGAGACCGGATAAAGACTGGTAGTATTGTGGAGGAGTTTTAGAATGACTTAACAAGGCTTTATTTTTGGACTTCTTTTCAAATGGTACCCACGGGCTATTGTGGTTCTCTGGCTGAGACAAAAGCTAAAGCAAACAGCATGAAAGATTACGAAAAGGCATTTTCATAATATAAATGCCATGAAAGCTTGCCTACGAGAATTTATAAATCATTCAAACGTGAATGTTAAAAACGGGTTCCAACACTTGAAGCGTTCGTTGTTATACCTAAAGCTCCAAGAAGGCATGGCATTGACAATTCAATTAAAAATGTTGTTTGATGCATTCAGAACTACTTCTCTTGAACTAGTATGAAAATGATCAACTTACCAATGCTTAAAGACAAAAGAGACGTTGACGAATTTTGAATAAACTTGTCTACTAGAATCAAATGTCGGGTATCATCAAATAATTATATCAATAATAATCTCGTTTCGCAATCCACTTCTCGACAGCTAACAAAACCCGAAGCTGACCAAGATTACTAACTATCATCAGAGAATCTCTCAATTTAATGGACTGCTCCAAACTGGGGTCGATAAAATAATCTTTAGATACACTCTCAAATTCAGTACTGGTACACTTCTTACCCGATTAATTGATGGCGTAGTGTAAGATTGTCCTTCTGTCCATAACCATTAACTGCTTCGTCACTTTTCGCATGTTTTACAGTATGACTGTCACATTCAATTATCTCTCCATTACGTTTAGCCATAATAGACGCTGAATCTGTACTTTCTTGTACTCTGTTACAAGTCAACTTGAAAACTATCAAGGGGATCACAATCCTTGTGATTGACGGTAGTGTATTGTCAAGTTCTCAGCACGTTGGTCTGTACACATCAACCTCCTATTCCAACGACACAAGTTTGGCAGAATTCCCTTTAAGCCGCTACAGATTCCGATGGCACCGTTGTAAATGAAGCGATATTTTCTCTATATCTTCTTTGATATATTATCTATTTACTTTTCATCGCTTCGTTGAACGGAAGTTGAAAAACTTGACTCTCACATGATGTGCATAAAAAGTCTAGCCCAGGACTGACGAAAACAATAGCTATTGTCTATGACGTCACTTCCGTTCCTTTGCTCATTTTTAAAACAATTGGCATCTTCGGAGAAATTATTATATAACACATTTTACAGAGCTATATGTAGTATTTTAGACTTCTTCCCTTTTAGGGATAGGATATCAAAATGCATGACTTTATATGTTGTTATCTAATTTATGTGTAAAAGTAGCATCGTTGCTTGTGTAAGCCAATCTAAGCGCCACTTACACATGAGAGTTTGAACATTTCCGTACTTGTTTCTTGATAAGATGAAAATTATCAGTCCATTCTTTTTCTAGTTATCTTGGTGAATTTACGGTCATCGGGATATCACGGTTATTTTGAAAAGAGTTTATCTTCTTTTCTTTTTAATCGCCTTGAAAATTTGCGACATTGTGCTAAAATCATACTTAAAAGATTTTTTCGTCTGACACTCTTCAGAGTATGAAACGTCAGAAAGGAAAGTATATGTATATGGCAACCTATTTATACGAAACATGTAGCAAAACTAACCTATCCTAGACAGGAAAGGAAACAAAGAAAGAGCAAATGAAGGAACAAAACATTATAGGAAGAGTCCAAGTGAAAAAACGAACTCTTTCTGCCTACAGAGTACTGGTTCTCTTGTTTTAATGTAGATAGACTCCTTAGATGATCTAGCTGTGCCAATTATCCGAAAATTCTCGTCCTCGGTTCGTACTCTCAAGAGTGTCAGACCAAAAAAGCTTTTAAGTATGGTTTTAGCGCAATGTCGCAAATTTTCAAGTTTTGTACAACAAAAAGATTGTTCTTTTCTTTTTGTTAGCTTCTTGCTCATTCACAAAAGTTTGTTAATTGCTAAGCACAAAACTGTACTTATCAACAACCAAAACACTACACCTTTATTTCTCTTTTAGTTCTCTTTGTTATTACTAAGTTCCCCTTTGGGATACGCAACATCTACCGCCTTGTTAATTACTCGTTAATGTTTTTACACCTTTTTGTAATGCATAGAACTTGCTGTGGCTCAAACCATTACTCAAAAGTAGCTTCGCCTGCCAGTCAAGTGATGACCCGCCCGCTGACAGAGGGGGTAGGTAATCTGTCGCATGACTAAGACCTTGTAGGTCGAATATTCGCGGATGGATCGTCATCTTCTTCAAAAGGGGTAATCTGATCAGTTTCTTAGATCCCTCTTCCCAACAGTTATGATTTGATTTATTCTGTAAAAAGGTATTATGGAATCGTTTAGAAATATTCACCACCTTCTATTCACTATTTTTAGAAAAATACGTTAAAATAACTGACTTGTTGCCTTACGATACTTCCTCTTTCTTATGGACTCAAATTACTCTAAGACGGATGTGCTAATGCGAATCACTTAAAATCTTTTGACGCCATCAGTCTTGTTTTCATCAATTGTTTTTTCATCCAAAATGGAGGCGCAACAATAGGTAGCAAGTTTAGCATTAATTACGACGACTCTTTGTGGACCACGTAGCGGAGCAGATAACTGCAAGGTACTAGAACTTAAGTACGCTAACAGTTTCTGCCCTGTCACTCAATTTTCGTGCTTTATCTTCGAAAATTTCTTTCTTTCTGTGGTAAGGTTTTGCGACAAGCATCATAGATGTTGCAAGCATAGCATTAACACCTTTAGTATGTGGTGCAAAGTGCATCCACAGTGACAAAACAGGTCGCGCCATTTTTAACAAGATCTTTCCTTAACCCTTTGTGGTCCATGGTATGATCAATCTTAAAATTATTGCATCTTTCACCTGAAGTTGATTAATTTCAAGGTTGTCTTTGTCATCATCATCATCATCATCCCGGAACCGAGGTCGGTTGTAGGGGTGCCACAGCAGCTGCTCTCCGGGTGGTTTGTCTCCACATGTCTCTGCTCTGTGCAATTGCCAGTAGTTAGGTTCAGGTCCAAGCCAGACCACATAATAATGTTGTTCATCCAGTTTGTTCGCTGCCTACCACGCCGTCTGCCTCCTTCCACGGTTCCTTGGAGTATGGTCTTGGCAAGGTTGTTACGCCGTACAGTGTGACCAAACCATTTCAACTTCCTCGTACGGATAGTGCACAGTATCTTTGTAAAAACGTAAATTTTAGGACTGTTACATTTTTCATTACCATGGCAACCATTTTGGGACGGGCCATATACGACTATAAGAGAGAATATCCGTACTATTTCACAATGCCTTTTTTGCATACTCTTTCTCAAACCAACCTACAAATAGTTCTTATTGTAATATCTTATTATCAACTGTCTTTATTACAGAATCTGATAATATGTCACTCTATTGGTGGTATTCAAAGAAACATATCCTTTTGTCATTCACACAAAGATGGACTTTACAGGTACTACACATGAAATAAGGTCTTGATTCCAGGTTTTTCTTGGCACAAACTTCCTTAAAAAGAGGTCATATTTTAACTTTAAAATGGCAGGGCAGGACCAGTCATTGATGCAATTGTTTTCTGCGCATGCACAGCAGGGCTTTAAGCAGAATAATCCTGCAAGAATAGAAATGAGAAGCGTTTATACAACCAGCGAGCTATTACAGTGGCTTATAGAATAATAAAGACGATACTACTGTAATTGTTGATCTTTTTTAATGTTTTAATTCGAATGGGGAATGAACAGGAGGGTAACACCCAAGGACGTAACTATTGAGGGGTTTGTGGGGTGTTTCACCACCAATCTTGAAAAATAGCATTTTGCAGGGCAAAGCTGAAGGAATTAGTAGTTCTCGCAGGGCAAAAGATATCAGAAATCAAGCTTCACAAAATAATTCAATTTCTTTTATTTCATTATCAAATCCAATATATATGTTCGTTTTTCCCATTTGTTGTGGTATTGTAAATCGAATTTCTTAATTCCAAGCCCCATATTCCATTCCATGTTCCGGTTTTTGTATTCCTTACAAAAAATTCAGCCAATGGCAATGGCGTTGCATCCACCACTCAAAAAGATAAGCCCATAAACACTCCACGATCTTTGCAAGCTTTTGCCGCCAGGCTTTGATATTGCAGCAGCTGTCATATTATGTGAGCTAGATGTTTTAGGTCCATGATTGAACAGTAACAGATACAGCCAACTTCCGTCGAAGAGGCTGACAAATTTCATTTACAAACAGACGACTTTTCCCAAACGGTTTGCCAATGCTACAGCCTTCTTCTTACTGCACCTGTGTCTGTGGCTAAAGACGAGGGAACCTTTAGCAAACTTAAGATTGTTAAAAATTCAGTGCGATCCAGGATAAAAGATGAACGATGAAATGATCTCATTCTACTGGCTTGTGAGAAAGACCTAACAGACACTATCCCAATAAAATGTTAAAAATATGGCATGAAAAAATGAGAAGAATTTCAATTCAGTAAATTAGTGTGAAAGTAGAGTCATTATTTACTTTTATTTATAGCGATTGTTGGCTTCTGTTGCTTTTTTTAAAAATATAATATATGTACTTATGTAGTATATGTACAGTACTTACATACATAAAGTACTTATATAGTTGTTTTACAGGAAAATTTTTTTTTGCAAGGCAAAACTGTTTACACCCCCCAAAAATTAGTGAAGTGACGTCCCTGGTAACACCCCCTTCTTTGATGATGTTCAAAACTGTCTCGACTCACTGAATTTCTAGTTGGCTAGGAAGGATATCTATTTGAACACTATTGTGTGCTGAAAAAAGGTTTATATTTCATGTCCTGAAAATGTCCATTTGATCTTATCCTTTCCCTACATAATGCCATCACCATCAGTGTTGTACTGTGCTTTGTTTTATAACAATAGTGGTCTATCCAAGGTCTGTTCTGGCTATACAGTCATTATTCATAATTTTCTTGTGTTGTTTTAAGTCTGTTACAGCTCATAATTTGTTCAATCCTGTTGTCAACTGTGACTGTCGTATTCAGGATGTAACGTATATGTATTTGGCTGAGGTTTCAATTTATATTAAGGCGCATTCCCTTTAAAGGGTAGGTGTAATACAATTATTACTATTCCAAAACCTCTGCTTTTGATGCAGTTCGGAAGTAAGTTACCCTAGGATCTTCTGTTTTTCGATGTTTGACGGAGTAATTCCTTGTAAGTACTTTTAACTTTTAATTTTAATTGTTATACTTCATAGGCGTCGAGTTATAGTTGTTATACTTCATAGGCGTCGAGTTATAGTTTTTATACTGCATAGGCGTTGTGTTAGAGGGAGAGAGAGCAAGAGATTTGAGCCTCGAGCTCCCGTGAGATAGTATGTCAGTATGTGGAGAGCTCCGCCTACGGCCTTAGGTTTCTTAACAGTTCGTTGAGGGGTGTGCGCGCGCGTGTGCATACGAGAGAGAGGGAGTCCAGAAGAGTGTGATGGCAATTTGCATCAATTCGTATCGCGGACTGTATTTTATGATGTCGTCGGATTATACTTGCAGGACTACGACTATCTCTGCTACATCCAAGTAATTCTAGGGGCCTCCTACAGCTGGGCATTGAAGTGGATTCGAGATATTTCTGAGCATAAGGAAGGCATCCCCGAAAATATGGGCTTTCCGGAAACTGAAAGTATTCCTGTCTTTTGTATCCTCAATTCACTCCTGCGCCAGAAGAAGGGGGAAATTAAGAAGAAAGTTGGCAAGGAATTTGCATGAGAAAAGGTTATTGGTCGATAACAATGATTAATAATGATGATTGATGACAATAATTAATGATGACAAAGATGAAGGTTGACGGCATTAATTGATAATGATAAAGATGATGGTTGATAAGAACCGTTACTATTTATAGGCATATGAGAACAGCCATATCTGATTGAGATATGGCCAGGAAAAATCTCGCATTTTAAATTCACAATTTTTAACAGATTTTGAAATAACTGCCCACTTTATATAATTAGGGGTGTGCAGTAAATTGGAACGTGTGCACTTCATCGAGAAAGTACAGTAGATCAGACTGATCGAGATTGATTGGCAATTGACAAAATGTCATACAATCGTTTGCGCTGCCTACATCTACTTCTTTTTCAAACGTCACAGAATGTGCGCGTCTAGTTTGGCCGTACAGCTCTACGACCTTCTGACGGCGCACAAAACATGGTCTGTGCTTCATTGTACGACCGTATAAGAATTGCTTATTGTTTTCTACAAGATTTGTGTGGTATTTGGTAAAACTGATCACAATTTAAGAATGTTTTATTACTTCTGGCTAGTATTGGTCGTTCCTCGCTGTAGATTGATAAGCCACATAGAAAGGTCGGTTGAGCAAAGCCATTGCCTTTCCACCAGTTTTAGAATAAAGCTAGAATGACGATAAAAAGTCATTTCAATCGAGTTTTTATCGGAAAAAATTAACATTTACCATTTATGAGCTCTAATCCACGGTCAATATTATCATGAAACAGCGCCATACAGATCAGGACGAGACCGAAAACAATTCTACATTGCGATAAATATTAGATGGACTGGGAACGACTTTTGTGTTCTCGGGGCGCAAAAAGGTGGTCTTACTCATAGTCTTAGCCACTTGCTGTAGTAATTGATTCCGACCTATTTGCACCCAAAAACGTTTAAAAATATTAATATTTATCTGATTGTAAAAATAGTTTGAAATTAGTTTTGTCAGTGCTTTTATTGAAGGTAATTTTTGCTTTACTTTACACTCAAAAGCCATACTTTTGTTCATGGGTTCTGCGCACCTATATACATATTATCCTTAATTTCTAACTCCTTGCAATCACTGTACATTCGGATACCAACTCAATAGTATCTAATGTCCTTTATCGCTCTATACTGAACCATTTGCTGCCATGTAATGCGTGCGAATAACACAACATCTTTGGCAGACACTTTTCAAATCGCCTTGTCGGCTTTAACAGAAAGCCGTTTTATTATTTTTAAGATAGGAACATATTCCTTAGCCCATTTCGCTTGGGAATGTAAAGCCTCAAGCTCTCCATGGCCACTTTTGTTTAAATGGGGTCTAAAATTCGACTTTCTAGTTCCTTTATTTCACAAATCCTAATCCCCTGCCACAATATCTGATGTCCATTAACACTGTTCACTGATAGCCATTTGCTGCTACGTAATGCGTGCAAATTACACAAAACCTTCGGCAGACAAAATTTAATGGCACTCTTGTCGGCCTTAATAGCAAGTGGTTCTATTATTCATCATACAGGTCTTAGTTTAATAATACTTCGCTTGAGAATTCGAAGCTTAATGGGCTTCATATCTAAGTTTTCATTTTTCCGACTTTGTAGCTTCTAATGACTCACCGACTCAGTACTTTTTGGACATAAGATGTCTGGAGCATTTGCATTCGTCAGGGCATGATAGTTCCAAAATCTGATCTCTCACTAGTTTAGTAAGCAACCTACTTGTTTATGAAAGTTTTTTGGTAGGTAAACAAAAACATCCACTTGACAATAACCAAGGCATCAAACCTCTATTATTTAAATTTCTATTTTTAACTTTCACTTCTCCTTTGGGATCCTCCATATCTGCCGCAATGGAAATCGCATGTTAAGTTTTCACACTTCTAAGCAATATTTCCTTCCCTTGTTTGCTATATTACGTATACTTCTAACATGCTGCTTATATCTCTGCAATTAATGTATACCAAAATTATTTTCGTACAGATGTGAAGTGTTAAATAAGTCATGAGCAAGAACCTTGTCATGAAAGTCTCTGTTTCGTGCAATAAAGGTACAAAATGCAGCCTTAACCTTTAGGCGTCCCCTTTTCTTCCTGGCTTACTGTCTCAATAGTCGCATAAATAATTTCCGCAATTTTTCAATTTTTTTGTCGAAATTAAACTGTCTGAGCCGCCGTGGTATTGTGGATAAGACGACGATCTTGCAAGCCAGTGGTTGCTAGCTCAAATCCGCGTCACCACAAACAAAATACCATTGACGAGACTAGGTAACGGGAGCCCAATCTCATAAAGAGCTCACTTTCTAGTAAAATTCCCTAACCCTGGCATGGCAATCAGCTACGCTCAGTAATGAGTATGCTACAAAAATGTTCTAAATATTAAGGTACATATTTCAATGATCGTTAATCCTTTTTAAAAGTCATAATCTTTAAACGCAATAAAAAAATCCATAATTTTCGTCTGCCATGCGCGATTAGCAAAAATTAATTCCACGCAAGATTTTTTCAAGCTCATAATAACAAAAATAAGTTCCGCAATAATTAATGCCGGCAAAAATTTATGCCCTTAAGATACTTGTATGATCTAGTTTGTTAAATGAAACTGTTTGAAGCAAAGCAGCTTTGTCTGACACCATTCCGAGTAAGCAATACTTCAACGAAGCGCAATGACAGTCCTCTCCAGCAATCCAACGAGCATCCACCAACCTTCAGATGGGAGGCAGGTTTCGGAGGCTTCGTCGTTACAACTTGTACAGCATGATCGTTATGTAGTATCCATTTCCATTCCTTTTTGTAAGGTCTCTTCCATCCTTGAATGCCTAGAGTTGATGATGTAGTGACGCAGTCAACAAATCATGAAATCCCAAAATTCATGACTAAGAAACAAGCTTCCCGTAGCTCAATGGTCAGAAAAATAAATAAAAGATACGAATGCATGTGAAGGAGAGTGATAGCCTGGTACCTAGTCTCCCCTTAAAGGGAAATCACTGTAAGAAAGGATAAGCCTCACTGTATGTGAAAAATTGAACATGATGTATACTGGTGAATAACCTAGATTAGCAAGTGTGAAAAAGCAAATGATACAATTGTGATGCTGATGGTTCATTAGTTCAGTGTCCAAGGCAGCCGGATATAAAACGCAAATACAGGCCGGAGACACAGTAGTAAAAAACACCCTCAGGATAACCGTTTTCAAGGAGAAAACATATTCTTTTTTCCAAGCCCAGACTTTAATTTAGATTTTGAACAGATACAAAGTGATATCGACAGGAGCTCTATCATGACGTGAGTCGTGTGCTTTATGTCATGATAAAGCTCCTGTCTGTATAGCTTCCACTGAGTCAATAATTTTCAAAGTACAAAGTGCTCTATGGACAAAGTCTTCTTTTGAGATCGATTTTCCTTTTTTTTGTCCATGCACAATTCGTATTTGTTCCAAATTTAAGTTAAATGTGGAACTGGGGGAAATGAAATCTATTCTCCTTGAAAAGGGACATTCAGAGGATGTTGTTTCTAGAATTTTTCACGAAAAGATCACTGATTTTTCAAACACACTTAAGTCAGTTTATTTCTGATTTCCTTTTTATTGATTTATTGATTGATTGATTGATTCATTGATATATATATATATCGCCTTGAAAATTTGCGACATTGCGCTAAAATCATACTTAAAAGCTTTTTTCGTCTGACACTCCTCAGAGTATGAAACGTCAGAAAGGAAAGTATTATTTATATATATATAAATCCACTCTGTACACTACTCGATACGTTCTCTCCTCTCTACGACGGATATGCAAAGTTTCTCCTTTGAGGAGGCATTCACTCAAGTAAGGCCCAACGTCTATTCATTTAGATGTGATATCTCCCTATTGTGGTCCTCAGAATCCGAGTGATGAATAGTTACTCTACTTGTACCAATGGCTCTTAGTTAAGCATTATTATACGTGAAGGCCTCCAGTTGCAGTCCCCTTTAATCAATACATATATCCACTTTCTCGTGTCTATACCCAATTTTCTCTATTTCACGTCAATCACCAGTATCAATATATAAAATATCAGTGTTAACCGACATTTAATTCTCTTCAGTAATATTTCTCGTGACTAACAGTAAACTACAAAAATAGCTCCGCAGACAGGAGAAAAATATCGACCTTCTAAACCTCAGACTTGGAAGCCTTTTTGCAGATGGTCAAGACGTTCCAAACCCTTATTTTCAGTAACAAACTTGTTATCGTGGACCGTGGATTCCTTTAACTTGACTTGCTAACGCCATTCCATTTGAATAAACAGCTAGGCGACGTAGATTTTGCCAACTATCCGACTGCATTCGCTTCTGCCTTAAGACGTCCATCAAGTACTACATCAACCCTTTGCGAAAGCGACGCGAGTGTCTGCCATACACACTGCGGATCGACAGCATGTCGACGTCCTTGAAGAGTTTACGGCGCCATGTTAAACGGACGTCTCGAAATTGGCGCTTCCAGTGTGGTGGCACAGTGTGTACTAGCAAGACTTTTGGTTTCCCACTTAACTGCATTCTGCTGCACGACCAAACCAAGCATCATGACGCCTCTTGATATACTCTGATACTGTTTCCCCGATTCGACTGCGTCATCTCGCTTCTGCTTACTCGATCCAAACAGGAACCCGAAATTTTGAACACACTAAAGGCCCTATCACATGAGAAATTTTAGCCCGCTTTGCCGAGATCCCGCTTTGATTGATAGACTAACATAAAAAGAAACTCGATATCAAGAGATCCAGGGTGGCCCGCCTGACCGAAAGCTTACTTTTGCCAAGTGGAATCCATCTGAACGGGCTGAAATTTTTCCATGTGATAGCTCCAGCCTGGTTCAGCGGGCTGAAATTTATTTGAATCGAATGTGGGAAACGAAAAGAATGTAAACAAATGTCACATGATATTATCCAGCCCGCCAAGCCGGGCGGGGAAAATTTCCTGTCATAGTGAGCTAATTTTAGCCGGTTGATCAACCGGGCTCATATTATAAGGCCCTAACACGCTTCTTTTACACGCATAAAGCCTAAATAAGGTCATTCGACCAAATCCCCCTAGATGCACTTCAAATAGAATTCAGTTATAGTCTTCTGTGTAGATTCTGAGGTGAATCACACAAGGTCATAATGTAAAGATTGACTTTAGTGCATCAAGACCCAGGTTCGAATCCCAATGCCATAAACCGGAATAGCAGCAATATTTACACTATTTGGCGGTAACTATTTCGCAAGTCGTTACATAGGACCTTTTTAAGAGTAAACTAGCTTATGCAGTGAACAGAAAATGGAGTAATTGGATTGCTAATAAAATCAATTTACCATTTTCTCCAATTTTACGAATTCTATGAATTCCACTTACTTGAAAATTCTTGACTTTATGGACTCAGTGGAAGCCATGTAGACAGGAGCTTTATCATGACGTGAGTCGTATGCTTTTTATGAGATACGTTTCGAGAGACACTTCTACCATCATCAGGCCACTAGAAATGATCAATTACAGCTATTTATAGATCTGAGGTGAATCATACCTAGAAGGTACAAATCAGACCTTAGAAAAGAAGAAAGACACATACAGAAGGTTCTCCTGTCAAACGGATATCAACCAAAAGATGTCCAGGTAGCTTTACATAAAACATCCAGGTCCAACCATGCTGCTGAACCAGAAGCAGAACCTCTGAAGCAAATATACCTTCCCTGTGTAAAGAACACAACTGAACAGCTAAGAAGGACCCTCGGACAACACAACATCCAGTGCTCCTTCACAACGTCCTTTCTAAGGAAGATGCTGTCGAAACCAAAGGGTCCAGTCCCTCTATAAGAAAGCAACAACATCGTATACAAAGTGGATTGTAAGAACTGTCATGCTACCTACATTGGGGAGTCCAAGCGTTCCTTGAGGGAGAGAGAAAAGGAGCACAAGAGAGCTGTTCAGAATGGTGACACTAAACAGTATGAAATAGCTGACCACTGTTGGACCCATAACCATACTTTTGACTGAGATAACAAGAAAATTATAGACAAGGAGGCCAACACAACAAAAGAAAAATCAAAGAAACCATCAACTCCCTACAACACAGCTATCACATCAACAGCATATCTTAGAGTCTTCCAGAAATATGGCTTCCAGCACTAGCAAAGGAAACACAACAAACACAACACAGCTATGGCGCCAATCGTCAGGACATCTTGATCCCTTTCACAACGGTCGTCCGAAGAGAGGAAGAATAAAATAGCTGTACCAGATCATTTCTAGTAGCCTGATGATGGGAGAAGTGTCTCTCGAAACGTAGATTATAAAAACCATACAACTCATGTCATGATATAACTCCTGTCTCCACGTACTTGTCAAGTTGCCTATAACATCAATTTATCATTTCCTCAAATTTCGCTGATTGTATTGCATGTACCAATTTTCCCATTTATATTAATTTGACCTTTTCCTCAATTATATCAATTTTGCTAATTGTACCTATCAAAAAATTTGTTAAGGATGCCAATGTTCCATTTTCGACAATATATACATGATGCCAATTACATCAACTTAAAAATCGTCTTGAAAATTTGTGACATTGCATTGTATATCAAGTTTTTCTAATTTGAACAATTTACCAACTCACTTATTTCATGAGTTAATGACTTACCAATATAACCAATTCATTCACTTCACCAGTTTTAATATTTTATCACTCCTGAAATCGAATTTAACAACTTTGCTAATTAATATAAGTGCTGATGTTACTAATTTACGTGTTTACTAATTTACCGTATTTTGCAAAATTCAGCAGGGATTTGAACTCATGACACGCTGAAGGGCGGATCATAGTATAGTGGGGCAATGCTTAAATAAATTAAAATCTACCACACAAGCACAACAATAACACTAAAATGTCACTAGAAAACAATGCCACTGAAAATAAGTTATGCCATATACTTTTCCAATGATTGACTACAACAGTTTCAAGTACTTTATTAACATATATCCAATCCACTAACATCAACATAGAAACATAGCATAATAAATATCCAGTGTTTCGTCCAGGGATTCCCTATAACCTTTTCCTAGAATTGTGACATACTTACTACTGTTCCAATAAAAGATATCTTTCAGTCCTCTTTTTGCATGAAAACTACCTGAAGTAACTGTACATATATGCAAAAGTATATTCAAATTTATGTCTACAACATGAGTGTTGTTCCTGCAGTGAAAAAAATCTGAGGAGACGATTTACCACTTGGACGGATCCTTCTTGAATAATGGAATGCAGATTTTGGTGGGAAAGGCTGATGATTGCAAGCACATACAATGAAGCTTTGATTTAAGCGAACAATCATTTTCTGATACAAAACTTGAAAATCGCCCTGACAATTTGCGACACTGCGCTAAAAACATACTTACAACCTTTTTTGTACTCATACTCTTCAGAGTACAAATCGTCAGAATGGCAAGTATAGATAAATGGAATCGAAACTAACCAATCGTAAACAAGAAAGAGAAAGAAAAAAGGAAAATGGAAAGGATTATTGGAAGAGTTCAAGTGAGAAAACAACCTGTTTCTAGACTCATCCAATAATCCTTTCTTTCTCTATTGCTTTGTTTTTTTTCCTCTAATTTTCAAGGGGACTTGATTTAGTTCTTCATTGTCGTCACGAGTCTCCTTGTCTGCTTTTTGCATCTATAGTATTCAAAATATAATTCTGTGTTTAAAATGCAAGACGTTTCCTTATTTACCGTCATTTATTGCATTAAAGTTGAATTTTCAGTTACCATCGATGGTTCATCTCAGTTGTATTGATAGTTTCTATTCATCTGCCCTAACTACGCCGGGGTGACTTAAAGTGTGTCATTACAAGCCCTCCGGTTTCACCAGGAACGCCTGGGTTAATGAGCTGTAAACAGGCAATTGCAAATGTACAAACAAACAAACACACGCACGCACGACAACGGCAATGTTCAAAACCATTTCTTAGCTGACACGAGACCACGTGCTGTTGGAAATTCCGATTGTTCGTTCTCTGTTGGCTCCGACAGTCCATTTTCAGCTACAGTTCGACTATAAATAAACAGAAACATTAAAGCTTATGACTTAAGATACATTTATGGGGCACGTTTGCTTAAAAGTGCTGCATCAGTGTTGGACGGAAAGTTAACAATTGTGAACTAGGGGCACTCCGAGAGCGCAAACCTTCGCCAAGCCGGTATCATTATTCACACAACAGGGATTTTCCCTACGAAGATCTCCTTGCTAGGCACTTTCATGAAGAGAAAATTACCAAATAAGGTAACAGGGTTATCCCTCACTAGCACTTGAGTAAGCGTTAATACATAGATGTCTCCAACGTACAAATCACATGACACTTGCAAGCGTGTACGCCAATAGACAGACACCCATTTACTAGTGGACGATTGGTGTTAAAAGGTTAGTCTTTTGATCTTTCGTATTGAGCTATTCAGCTCAGTAGGAGAGGCGAAGGAGTAGCTGTCGTTAGACCAGCCTTCGAATCTTCGGTGGTCACAATTATACCTTTACTCCTGTTATAAAAAACAACCATGTGCAAGTGTAAACGGCATGAAAAGCATTCAAGGACCATAACGTAAGTACTGAAAAGGTTTACAAGTGCTTGCATGCTTCTGTGCTTAAGTGTATGAGTGTATGTAAACACTGAGTGCATAAATGTATGCATGAGCATCTATTTGTGTGCGTGCATATAGCCGTCGTTGCATGCGTGTACTTTTTATGTGCATAACAGCAGTCCTTATTTAAGTGAATATGCACTTGTGTACGCGCATCCTGGGATTTGCGAGTGCACATTTGTGTGTGCTACTGTGCACGTCGCTGCATGAAGCTGTAGGGATATCCTTGACTGTATGAGTAAAGATTTGTGGAAGTGCACGTTGACGTGTCTCTTTTGATGCGTAAGTGCGTATGTTTCTGTGTTGAAGTGGGTGCCTGCCCTAACGTGCGAGTTATATTATAACCAAGGCAATATTGTCCTTTCAAAGTCGGCAGAGCAACGAACACAAAAAACTGTATAGAGAAATATGCAGTCATGTGTCAATCCCGGATGTTAATAAGAGTACAGTCTGACAAGCTTTAGACGAATTGACTGAGGATGGGAAGCTCTTTGTGGGGTAAAATATATCTAACACAAGCAACATGCCCCCTAAACACTTGGGCTACGCCAGTACTGAGGTATGAGATAGTTTAATCAATTATCAAGGGTGGTTTTAATGGAGAAGAAATGAGATGGAATGAAACAAAGAACATGTGGCCAGACTGTTTGCAGCTCAGGTTTTTGACAAGCATAAATCACCAAGAAAATTTACGACATTGCGCTAAAAACATAGTTAAAGCCTTTTTCGTATGACACTCTTCAGAGTATGAATCGTTGGAAACGAAACTACAAAAATATGGCAGCCAACTTACACGAAACATGCATGCAAAATAGCCAATCATAAGCAAGAAAGAAAAAAAGACAAAGAGAAAAAAAAGCCTTATTGAAGAGATCAAGTGAACAAAAAACTTTTTCTGCCTACAGAGTACTGGTTTTCAAAATCGCATGTTTAGATATCGTGGGATGTTAACACTTAATATGACAATCTGCTTGAGACGAGGAGATCTGATGTAGCTGCAGTCGCACAAGAAAAGAATCTTACAAGAAAAAGCTAAAATAGTGAAAAAACATCACTACCTTCCTTTTGCTGTCTTAGGTGGCCTTCCTCTTCTTGTTCTAACTTTGATCTTTGTATTTAGCCCGTTCAGAGCTCTATAAATAGCAAAGGATACATCATAAATTAGAAATTTAAAATCAAGAGCCATCAAAAGCACGCAAGAGCATACGAGATTCTGTACATTACTCTTCACTGCTATTTACTGTAGGCACACAAAGTGGTAATATCTAGACCCGGGGAGGCTCCTGGAACAAGGGTACTGATTCAGATTAGAAACTGAATTAAAGACAACATTGGAAAAAATAAATAGTAAGAGCGCTCTAGTAAACTGGTGGGAGGGGACCGATAAACGTAAGCCTGTACGGCCCACTACCATTGGTTAACAGATAAGTTAAGAATCGTTTTGGTAAGAATGTGTTTCGAGGAAGGCTTTGACATTGGCACCTTGTTTTTGGCTCATGATAAAAAGATAAAGACTACTTTCTTATCATCGATAAGAACTTAATTACTACTTAAACAGTAACGAAATAAATGTTTCTTTTAAGTTCTGTTTAAGTAGTAATTAAAATGTGCAAAATCAAAATGTACACAACCATTGAGTAAATAAAATAACGAGTTTTCATCTTACTCCAAAATACTATCAAATCACGATTCATTAAGCTTAACAAACCACTTTCAAATACTACCACAAAGCAACGCTTTTCAAACATGTTGCCAGCCATGGCAAATTTAAGCAGACAAAACAACGTTACTTTTGTTCCTTATACAAGAACACCTTGTCGACGTCTATATTGTAACTCTATCGCCCCGGAGAAGAGAATGATCTCTTTGCGAATTTCGACATACAAGGCCTTAGTCGTAAGACAGTAGCGTTTCGGCGATTTACCTCCTTGACGGAGGCAACGTAAACAATACCTCCTTAGCTGAGGTAACGTAAACAATACCTCCTTGGCTGAGTTAAGGTAAACAATATCTCCTTGGCTGAGGTAATGTAAACAATACCTCCCGGGTGGAGGTACTAAAAACTATACCTCCTTGGCGGAGGTACTAAAAACTATACCTCCTTGGCGGAGGTAATTGCTTAAGAAGGCACTTCGTTTATCGATACACAAGTAGAGGTATTAGCATACCCGGCATCAAGAGTTAAGTCATCTTCATCCTGAAGAGCAGCATCAAGTGCGGCTTGAATCGTGGGTGCAATCTGAGGTCCCTCGTAATTTCTCGTGGTCCTACTTGGCAAATCTAATTCAATTTGAATAATGTTTTCGGACTAAAATAAATAAGAAAAATCAGAAGTGATTACATGTCGTGTAATACAAGATAACAAAGAAGAAAAAAAATTCGTTCCTCGTGGAATAAAGCAAGTAATTATCTCGGCATAAACTGCAATATTTAGATATTGCGCCCCCTTCTCATTAACTAACCCAATTAAAGATTGAAATCCATTCTCTGTCTCTTTAGCTATCACAACAATCAGCAATCGATCCCTCCATTTGATGAAACACAGTTCAGTGCAGTGGGATCTCTATATGACAAATCCTGTCTCTTATGGAAATCTAGTAAAATATCGCAAAACGTCATTTGGAATTAACGACCTGTGTGCATTAGTGAGGTGCCAGTCTTAAGATGCCGTAACAAGGGTATGTACTCTGGTTTTCTTGATACAGAACGCAAAAAGAACGGGCATGACGTCATGTTGGACAGTCCAAATGACACTTTCTGCGTAACAGCCAGCTCCTCCGGATTCAACTATCTCGCTAAGTCGTCAGGAAGACATCATGTCATCCACGTTTCGTCCTCTTCTTCCTGGACAGCATTGTAACATGGCGGGACCCATCCAATTTGGAAGCTAAAGCTAGCCATAGTTAATCAAAGGACTGGTTTGGAAGCGCGGCGAACTTGAAAAGATGAGGTTATTGTTCAGTTTTATTCGGATCACG
>JANTCA010035910.1:0-20542 GCA_024741275.1 Chironex yamaguchii
TAAGGGGAAATTCATTAATTTTTTCTGTGTTTCGGCTTAAGCCTTCATCAGTGTCAGATATTTGTAATAACTCAACATTATATATATATATATATATATATATATATATGACCTATGTAGTGCTTGCTTACTTCTCATTTTGGTGAATGACTAAGGCCTTGTTGGTCGCAAATTTGAGGAATCATTACCCTCTTCAAAAAGATGGTGAAGTTACAGAATTTGTGTACTATTTGAAGTAACTGAAACCGCTTGACAAAGAGTGGCTCTTGTTACATTGGTTAAGTTTTGTATTTAGAAGAGCATTTTATTTTTGCATAATTCATTCTATTACTTAACAAAGAAGCACATATGGTGAAAAACGAAACATCGATTTAGTGTATTCATCGTGGAAAGAGTGTAGCCACCGAAAAGCATACAGTAAACATTGTAAATTTGGACGACTTCACGATCCGCAACAAAGATAAAATTACTAAATTGAAATAAATAAGAAATCACGAAACTAATAAGACAATCTTGGGTGTGATCTTTAACCTGCTGTTAATTTCCGTTTTAAATGAAGCCACAAGCAAACCTTTGAGATATGTATCCGAGGATGCTAGCTTGCACATCCAGCAGGGATGCCCCAGTAGGGTTTCGTGGAGACAGATGCCCCCGCCTCCCAGAAAAAGAATCCTAATGACATCCCGTCGGCACCCAAATACAAAATGAGTAAAATATTGTCCACACTTTGACTGGCAGAGGATAGAAAATTGTTGTGTGAAGACTGTGTTGAAAAACGGTCACCCAATCGCATTATTTTTGAGGGTGAAAGGCACCAAATAAGATTAAACACGTAGACACTGATATTGTATTTCCGTAGTTCAGTTCAGTTCAAGTATTTTATCAACACGTTTATAAGGTGTTCGAGGTGATGAGGTATGCCATTACCCAAAATGTGAAAAGAGCCCCATCAACTTCAAAGGCTTGTGAGCCTGTATGGTTTGTTCGGGGCAGTCAGAGGAGAAAACACCAGTCAGAATTTGTATCCAGTGGTCTTTTGGATAGACATTGGTCATTTCGGACTGATCTTGATGTCACTGTTTTTTCTCCCCGCATTACCACAACTAAGCAGAGGCCTGATATTGTCCTTTGGTGTGATGAAGCTAAGCAGATTCTGCTGATGTTAAATAATTCAACAAATCTGCCAGCAATCCTTCGTCAGCACTTGAGTTCTTCTGGGATTTTTGGCATATCACACTTTGGCCTCTAGCCTCACTCCTGATATCCAGTTCTCGCTGCAAAAATGAGAACGCAGTAATCATCGATTCCAAAGCTCAATCGAGAGGTAAAACTTCAGCTCAGTCGGTGGCATGGCCATGGAGATGTGTATGGGAGCAATCCAACACTTTTGGCAAAAGATGGTGTTCAGTGGCCATATGCGTAGACTAGGTCCACGCGTAAGCCTTACGTCCAGACTAACTAGTCCCAGTCCTAAGGATACTTTTCATTGGCATGCATGTCATTGACGTAGGACAGGTCATAGTTAGTCTTGGCATAGAAAATTTTACTCTGGACGTAGTATTTATAAGGAGACAATTTAAAGATGGCGGAAGTTATAAGAAGGAAAGAAAAGCTAATTTTAGTGACAAAGAAGTACGTTGCCTAATTGAAGGGATAGCAACAAAAAGATGGATATTGACATCAAAATTTCAGACTAGTGACACTATCAAAATAAAGAGGCAAGCATGGCAAAGAGTGTGTGAAAATGTTAATTCCTGTGGTGGTAGTGCAGTGTGTAGTGTGCAAGAAGTCAGGAAGAAGTGGCAGGAGATGAAACGAGCAGCATTGTCCTTTAAAAGAAGTCAAACTAGTAGTGGTGGTGGGCCACCAGCAAAGGACGTTCACATATGATATAATTATGGACACTGGTTTCCTGCAGCACTCTGTTTTATAGAGTAATTGTCAAGAAATACTCAAAGTCCCTTATCAGTAATGACCAGCATGGTAACAGGAGATCCATGCGAAGCCGAAGCAAAGGGAAGGTGTCTCAAAACTTTTAGTGCGAGCTAGGCCACCAGACCCCCGAAAATTCTTGTCCCCCTCCGCCGCTTTCCTTCCTCTGCCCAAGCCGCCGAGCTCAGTAATCCGTTAGATACCTTGTGTCTCATATGGCCTCCTGTAAGCATCCAACTTTTTGGGGATTTTTTCATTTTCCACACCAACTCACATAAAATCGGAATTTACAAGTTATTTTAGAGAGAACAATCCATTCGCGGATTTGTAGACCTTGTAAATGGAAAATTTGAGAGCGTATTGTTTTGTTCTGGGAAGTGATCGTTTTGTTACACTTTATAGATTAAATTTATTATACAACAGTCAGCGTGCCACATTATTTTGAATTAATTCCACGTCATTCAAGCCCCCCCCCCCCCCTAATAATTGGTAGCCAGTTAGCAGTGTCTTTTGTCAAAATGTAATATTAAAATTGTAAGTGGTATCAAGACAGTAATTTAGCTGTCTCAACAATTTATAAAGAGCCTTTCTTCTTAGCAACACTCCTAGCCGAAAAGTTGTAGCATTTGTGAAAAAGGTCCATAACTCTAACTCTTAAAACACTTTTAATGCAGGCGAGAACACCGACACTAAAAGTAACGCTAATGGCAGTGACTAAATCTAAAACTACCCCTATACCTAACCCTTTCTGCGAAACCGGCTAGAGTTTGCTCGCCTTTTGTCACACAGGTAAAATTTACAGGAAGTGTAGGGTAGGCGAATCACTTTCCCCACTATCTGCCCTTCCAGTTCATGTCTAAATAACCCTTTATGGTCGAAACTAGAAATTCATCGAAAGTACAAGCTTATGACCAGACATTTAAACAAAGTTATAACTCAGAATTGACCATCATTCTGCGTTAACATGGAATTTTGACTCACCGATATCCAACACAACTTAATTAGATCCAAGCACAAATACATACAGTATATAATCATTAATACAGGTAATATATCAGCTGATTTCCCTATAGCAACTGGTATCAATTGCGCCATGCAAGGAATTGTGTATGAAGACAATATTAAACTTACTTGACCTGTCTTACGCAAGGTCCTCCTTACATCTTTATTATCAAAGTATTTTCTAGCATGTTTATCTTTTTGAGCGTTGTATGGTGGTATAGCTGTAGCAAGTTTAGGAGAAGCATGTCCGGAATCATCAGAGAAAGTCGATACAGCAACACCATCCAAGATGAATTTCTTTTCCAATTTCATGAGCTCTTCTGGGCTTTTATCGGGTGGGCCATTCTGGACACATCTTGGTTGTATCTTTTTAGATGGTGAACGAGAACTCATGTCTCTGTAATCACCAAAAAGTGACCAAGCTACATTTAACAAAGCTTAGTTTATCGAATTTACGTCTTGTACAACCATACTTCAGTCACACAAAACACACATTGGTTTTTGTTCTTGTCAGGAATATTTAACAACAAATCGCACCATGGCAACGAATAAAGAACAGAACAAAAGAAATGTGACTTGTTTTCTCTTATACCATGACATTCACGCTTCATTAATTTTCAAAAGAATAATGTGGTCATGCACAGGGAGCAAAAGTAGTTTTCTGCAGTGGTCAATGGCAATGGATAAGAAGAAATCTGGTGTGACAAATGCTATGTTTAGTGCATAAATTGTCTGTAAACAACACAAGATAAAAGAGATCAAAGAGAATTGATAAGAATACGACTCAAACAATTCAGGTATAATAGCTTTGACATATTTATAATATCTGTTTTTATACTTTTTCAACTGTTTGTATCATTTTGTGATGAATTGTACTAAAATGTTAAATATACTCCTGTGATAACGTTTAATCTAATAATTTCTCTGCAAATGTCAATAGTTTTTTGACGAAACGTCATAATAATAGTTTAATGGTTAAAGCCATATCTCTTTCTTTGAAGATTATCAGGCTGGTTCTAATATTCTTTAGTAGAATACTTTTTCCAACTGGCTTATCAATTGCTACCTTTTTAAAGAAAAGAACGATCCATCTGCGAATTTTCGACTTACATCATGCCACAGGCCTTGAAAATTACAAATTCACGAATGGATGATTTTCCTCTCTTAACTAGCGGTTAGGCTACAAATGTTATGTTTACAAAAATTGCTAAATGTCAGGCCCACGGTACCTCCTTGTTGTGAATCACTTACCGTTCCAATAAATCGACCTTGTTACCGTAAGAAAACGATAAGTTAGTGGCTCGTGCTAAGATGCAAACTTATTAATAAAGCTGCAATACATCTGTCTACTTATAAATTGAGATGTATTTGTTGATGTTTTTATCTAGCCAGAAGAACATTATCTTAAATCAGGATTTTTATTATTTCAATTTCTCTAGTTCAAACAAACAAACAAACAAACAAACAAACAACAAATACCGAAATTTAATGGAAGCGTTAAGCCCAGTTCTATCAATATAAATCGTTGCAATCAAACGTAGTAATTAGTAGTAATGAGTAGCCTAGTTAGCGTTGCTTTGACTGTCGAGGGCTAAAGGAAAATGCCAGTGGTGCAGTCCAATTGTATATCTTGCTAAGCTGTTCGCTCTTAAAGAGTACAATTCCACTACCAATGCCTAAACGTTTGTTTCATTTAATGTGGGACAACACTGAACTGTATTCATTAACCTTTTCACAGATTCTGATAAAACTTGCACAAGTATTTCCAGACAGTTTTAGACTTAAGAATCTCATGAATAAATGACATTACTCTTGCCATGATTGAGTGTATTGCCAGCCACTCGCGAAGGAATGACTACCAACTCTTGATAGCAGCAAAAAAATTTGGAGATTAAAGAGTAGTTCAGATCAATTTAACAAGCATGGTTACTACTAGATTTTAGGTCATAGCAAGACCTCATGAAACAATTAACCCGGGAGGATGGATATGTAGACGGAGCTCACAGGTACAGGTACGACAGTATTGGAAGTTTTCTCTGACACTATCATCATTTCACAGCATCGTAAATTAATCCAGCAAGTGTATTCACCAGCAATTGTTTAAGGAAGGAACACCAATTCTTAAGCCAAGGAGTATAATTTGGAACAACTCAGCGCTTCACGCCGAGAGAAAAGCTAAGCCCACGCCGGAGATCTTCGGGCTTAAGTGCATCAAATGCAGTGTGGAGTCGGATTCTCACTACAGATTTTTTGTGCTCAAACGAGAAGGAAAAACGCAGGCCTCACATTTCTTTGTCCAATGGAAATCTAAAGAAAGTATGATTGGGGTTATTACCTTTGTCTTTTGAACAATTCAAAGCCGAACACTAAGTTTGACTTACTTCCTCAGCTGTTTATTGACGGTACGCCATGCTTTGACTTTTAAATTTCCCGCTAAAATTATCTTGCGCCAAAGAGAACCCTTTGTTGCAATGGGTTTCTTTGTGGCAAACGTACACTTTGTGGGACCAGGCATGTGCTTTAAAAAAGTTCTGCCGAAAATTTTGTCGAGTGAAGCCTCTGGTCGTTCTATTCTGCGTTTGTAGTGAAATCCAGATTTCTCACTCGAAACGAATCAACAAAGGATCAATGGCCACTACTTCTACTTCTGAAGCACCCTAGATCCGGTCTTTGAACTATTTTTAAGTCAACCAGAAAGAAGTATGTTTTTATGATAAGAACCATGAGAGGAAGGTCTCAGGCCATAGCATAAACGGACGTAAATGAACTTATAGTTTATAGGGATAAAAGGAACCCAAGACCCCTAGGAAACTCGAAATCGGGGAGAGAATCTGTGCATTCAGACCTTTCATTTAACCTTCCAACCACAAAATAAAACAATGGTGATGCACTATTTCTTATTAAGGCTGTCAGCGAAAGAGTTCCTACCGCAAACGAAGAACAAAAATGCTAGTTTAGGTACGTGATGGCATGATAAGCGAGATTTTACACAGGAGCATGACTTTGTATTCGTTTTTTCCAAACATTATTGTAAGGAACGCAAGAGCCAACATTCCTCAGGCAAAAGCTCATGGGCAGCAAGAGTTAAGGTAGATGGAAGATACAATTTTGAATTTTAAAGTTCACACGATACAAATTGTAGCTGACGCAGGTGAAACGCAATGTTTCTCCCGGATGCTTAAGGCAGTGTCCTAGCAGAAGTCCACCAATAGTACGGCTATGACACCATGAAAGGGCATGTTGAGAGGCCATAACTAATGCATGATATGTGTTTACCAGACAGCTGTTATATCATGATGACTCAGTAATCATATTACACTTTAAAGATGTGAAATGGTTTGAGCACAGCGGGAGGCAACTTGATGATATAAGTAAACAAATAAACCGGCAATAAATGTGAAGCAGAAGCACTGACGATCTTTACGGCCACAAGTACGTTTTTGTATCATTGATGTTCCTTGTGTTGTTCACATCACGTAGATTGGTTGTGCCCAGTCCTCATTGTAGCTGTGAAATCAGATACGCCTTCTCTTTAATGTGAGAAATGGGGAGTTGTAATGCGGACATCATCGAGAGCAGTCATGTTATTTTCCAAGTTGATGTGCTTAGTATATATTTGATTGAAGGTAAGGATTATGTTCTCAATGCTTCAAGAATCTGCGTGTGCAAACTAGTAGTACACAAAACCTTGTATCATTACAAAAAATAAGAGAGTACCTGCTTTAATACCAAGAGTCAATAACTTCAATGATGAAAATTGTTTTTCCAGTAGGGTAAGCAGGCTAAGCTAATCCCTATGCTAGAGATAGAGAATATATCAGGAAATAAGCTCCTTGTGAGAGTGGACTCTCGTTACATCCTCTCGCCAATAATCTTTATGTTATGATGGAGATTCAAAGATCATCGTCTTATCTATTAAACCACGGCAGCTATGTTTCCTTGTTTACATAAAATAATGCTACAGTGTTACAAAATGCGAAAACAAGACACCCCAATTCCAAATAAAGAGTGCTGGCTTCAGAATTACTGATGTGCCTGGAGTAGACATTGCGCTTAATGAAACGGGAAATGTTAGTAGGAGCAAGAACGGACCAAGTAGTCCAGTTTGAAGCTTCTACCTTCAGAAACTTTTCAGATATGAAACCATCTAAACAAGCGACAAGGGCAAAATTGGTGTTTCGTTTACATCATGACATCAAATAGCTGTAATGTACTAGTTAACGTGAAATGAATATTTATAATCTACGTCAAGTAAACACTGCAATTCCTGCTCCCCAATCATTAAAAACTGCACTAGTCGATCCCACATAACCAGGTGGGAAAATCTGGCTGATTTCACATTAGTTTCGCATTAATTCCTATCGCAATTAATGGTTCGGTTCTATAATAACAAGCGTGGAAAAAAGAGAAATCAACACGTTCAGAGTAAGGCCAAAATCTCTTGTGTCCTACCAACAATATTTTACAATATGTCACAAAGAAACGTTAAAACCAGTAACCTTATTTAAGTCTTCCTGAAGGCTGTGGGCATCTTCAAATCGTTTGCCCAATCCCCTTGTCCCTACTAGTAATACTCTCACTGGCAAGCCTAGAATGAAACTGCAGAATGCAACTGTAGTGGCTGAAAAAGAAAGCATTTTGCTAGCCGCGTCAAGCAGAATCTCCATCAATACTTTCTTACAACGACGTAGGATGGATAACGAAGATTTTAGCAGTCATTTTAAAGTTACATTCCAAGCCCGTTGCAATTTACAGTGTACAGCATCGATATCAAACATCGAGAACTGTGACACGAATGTAGATTCAGATATGTCACTCTGTAGTTCCAGCCGTAAGGAATTACGAGGTGTGAATACATTTAGAGCAAACACTGGGTTAGCATTGCTTCGATAAGTTTTAGCTTGATCTCTCTTCTATTAGAGAACCACTTCCTCCTGCCTCTGGTAGATGGAAGCATGTTCTTCGAACATCATTCAAATTCAACACCAACTGCTGCCTTGAGTCTAAAAGCAACAAAAAGATAGGGCTGAGACCAAGCCTCGCTGCTATTTTGTTGAATAAAAAGCTCTTGATGCGTGTAGTGTGAACTAAACAATGGTCTTTCTGCAGTGCATCGCAGCCCTTACCTTGTTCAACTGGAATCATACACGAGGCCCCAAAGACCGATTTTCTTTCCGTTCTTTATACACGGTAAGTGTTTTTAAAATGTTAATGAGCTCAGCGTCAGCGTGTTTTCAAAATGTTACGGAAACGCTGGAATACTTCAGGGTGCGTGTAGGATGATTACAATTATGCACTTTCCCTGCACCGCATCGCATCCCATCGCATCTTGAAGTACTTGTTCATACTTCAGTCTTACACATGCAAAATTGTCCTATTTTCTAAAACCAATATCATCTCATTCTATTCACCTTAATACAAACATAGTTAATACTAAGTATAATACAACGTAAAACTTCCCAACTGTGCTTCCGCTGGAGTAGAAACTCACTCCCAAACTAACACGCTCAATAAAAAGGGAGGCTGTTCTTATGCGAATAACCTACTGCTCATGTGAATATGCACACATACTTTAACTCAAAAACTAAGCGTTAAGTCTACAATGTGAACACGATGAAATTCAAGAAATCTATACTGCGACAAGAATAATTTGGGCAAATTCAGTCTGCGCACGGTATTCGGTAAATAGAATTATTATAGAATATATATAATGATGTAATCTTCATGTTTTTACCATATCCTTAAGTAACACTAAACAATCATAATGAGCCACGGTCATATTATTCTTCCTTCCACATGTTCATTCAAGCGCTGAAGCCTCAACTAAAAGTGTGGTGTCTGTTGTATAATAGAAACAATTCCCTTCTCAACCGACATGCGAATTGAGGCAAACAGCAATGAAAATTCCCCATTATCGTTATTTTTGTCATGAATGTGGAACATGTTGGAGATTTCAGCTATGCTATCTTCATAGGAAGATTGAGACTAGCCTTCAATGGTGGATTTAACCCTGCTGCTATTTGTCTACCACATTTATTCAAGACAATTTAAGGATTAGTTTAAACATGAAGTTTGTGGTAAAGTATAAGCACAAACAACGTATTCAAGAGCACTGAAACAACATGATCCGTTTGTTAGAAACCAACGCAATCGACCTGGTTATGAAACTTGGACCTAGTCCATCTTATGAAGCAAAATCACTGCAGAGTAAACAGGGCACAGCCATTGAGGCGCTCAGCGTGCAGACAAAAATCCCTCGCTTGGGCTGCTTGAAAGCTTTTCCAGACTCCTCAACGTCATAAATAGAATAAATACTAAAGAACAACTTGAAGCAAGCTATATAATCCACTAAAATAGCAGTAAATGAACGAAGCATAGCAGGTATTGGGAATACCAAGAATCAACGCTTCCATGGTGTCCTCTGTAAGCCGTATTCTTGAGCATCATAAGCACCTTGCACAGCCATAAGATATCTTGGCCGTTAAAGTTTTCTTCTTGTTCATCATAACCTCAATATGTGTGTGCGTGTATTTTTGTGCGTGCGTGTATCTGTATGTCCGTGCGTGCGTGTACATGTGTGTGCATGGATGCGTGTGTTTGTGACATGTTCGTTTTCGAGTGTAGTTTATTTCCATGCTAGTGTCAGGGTGGTCAAGTAGGAAATGAACTCATTTTAAAAGTGGGGCCCCTTTGCCTTCGCTCGCGAATGTTGCTTCTCTTATGGTAAGAGGGACGCGCAACTTCTTCCTGCAAGATCATCATCCACAAGGCGATGGTCGCTCCAGGTCATGGATTTTTAAGACTCCTTCAATCAATCAATCAATCAATCAATCAATCAATCAATCAATCGATCAATCAATCAATGGGCCGTGCCACGTGGCGTTGGCAACCATGGTTCTCCATTTCTTTCTATCTCGCATCTTCCTAAGAAGTTCTAGTTTACTCAAGTTAGTTCATTTCCTTTTAAAGCACTGTATCTAAGTACAGTGTAGTCCAATCTTCGAATTTGCTCTTCTGTTCGGGGCTGCCCTGGTGCCACAGAAATGGGTTTCTATGAAAACACTTCACGTGCTACTCTAAGCAGGTTTCTCTGTAGGGCGGAAAAAGTAAAATATCCTTTTCTGAGAGGTCCACTTTTACAATCTACCTGTTGTGTTATCTGTCGCAAACAACTGGAACGATTCAAAATAAAAGGAAATGTAACAGTCCTCTGATACAAGAAAGGTTTGAATTGAACCATTTTCTTGACACGGCGTAAGATTCAAAGGGAATGACGCATTTTGACAAGCGTTTTTCTCGGAGAGAAGTAAGTAGCGCAGCCTTGTGCAGAGAACAGAAGAAACGTTTAAGATATAGAGCATCTAAGCTTTCAGTCTGGGTCTCCCGATTTCACACATGATCCTATCCAACTGAGCTAAATAGCTGAACAAGCCAAAAACAGGATTCGTACTTGTTCAAATCTAATCTCCCATGCGTATTAATCGCTATCTGTGTATTTGTGAATACGTTTACAAGCGTTAAGTGCGTTGTAGCTACAGTATATACCTTGCAATTATGTGCCAGGTCCAGGGTTTTCTTAAGTCAGGAATGGAGGTAAAGTTATGATTACTAGTACACGTGCTTGGAATCAGGAGTCCAGATTGACATCTTTTCTACTACCTAAACAGCTAATTAAAGGCCGGTCTCCAGTTGAGTGCGCGCTCGAAGCGACCAAAGCGATCTATTGTTTTAAGAACAATAGGTGCTGAGGTTGCACGTTTCAATCTCCACTTGACCATACTTGACACGTGCGCACGAATCTAAACTACAAATTTTTTTAATGGCATCGTAAACTGCAAAAGAAAAACACGAAAAAGAAATTATCAATACTCCTTCTTGCCACTTATGACTCTGAATTGGAGCTTGATAATTATTTTAGAAGGAATGGACCAAGAAAGCATCGTTTCCGGGTACGTCAGATATACTCTGTTCATAAATGGAAAGGGGAGTTTCATTCTTTGGTCTTACAAGCAAAGTTGTTTGATGCAGAAATCTTTTCTCCATGTTTGCTAAATTCTTATGTTACCCTTAAAATGTATTTAAAATTGAGTTAGATCTTTGAATTATTTTGAAAGCCAGTTCAGCTAACTCTTTTTTGTGTTGAAGTAAATGTTAAACAAGAACATCTAGTATTGTCTATCCCTATATCCACTATCTTTTATGTTGTATAAATGAGAATCTCGAGGACCGGCAAACGATGGTATGTTATTGTTTTTAACGAATCGCATTCGTGCCATCAAAGCGATCGGACGCAAGAGTCCGCTCCAAGTCCCACGTCCGCAAATTTTGATCGTCGATGAACACAGTATTGCGCAATATCTAACCTCTAGAACAATAGATCGCTTTGGTCGCTTCGAGCGCGCGCTCAAGTGAAGGCCGGCCTTTAGGATGCTGATTCAACAATGATTGTCCATTCACGTGACTGTTTGTATATTGGCGCTTACAAGCGGTGTGTGCGTCCTATAAAGGTATCCATTAATTACCGTTCGTGTTAGTTTTCAGAATCAGATAGGATGGTCCTGTTTGAAGAAAAGTCCTTTTGCACTTCTATAATGAAGACTAAGTGCTGAGACTGAAGGTAACAATAGCAGAACTCAAGAAAGTATCACCCAACGGCTCTTATTTTCGGTGTGTGTTCTACTAAAGGAGTGTATATATATATTAATCTGATCCTATAAAATCTTTTCTATTCTAATTGTACATTTTGGCAATCAAAATGCACTAATAGCTGACCTTGAGTTGGTTATGTTACAAACACGCAAAATCTCTTATCTCTTAGTTAACACTAACGATTGACCGACATCTACAAGGATCCCACTTAACACTTCCATTCAGTTTCTCATTTTGAAATTCCACTATATACAACAATCTCAAAATAAAATCACATATACAAATGCAAATAAATAGAAATACTACCAATTACATTACCATAATATAATATAATATATCATATAACAACATAACAGAAAATAACCAATTGAATGTAGGGAATTTCTTGAATAGGGATCCTCTAGCTCTCAATAGACATACTAATTGACGAGAGAGCACTTCAGTGTCAGATTATCGCAATTTAAAATGCTAGTCGCTTGGTGGCTATAACCACTAAAAACAACAGTCTTTAAATAGCACGTATTTCAAAACGGACTCACCTTCGGCTCCCAGGATTAATCACACTTTCTCCTTTCTTTTGCCGCTGCCTCGTGATTTTTGATTTCTTTGTGTCTGGTTCTGTCAAACCGCAAACGGAATCAAGCAGAGGAGTTAGCGCAAATGATAAAAGAGAGAGAATTAAGCCATTGCTTCAGTCCGACAACACTGTTGTGTAGTTTTTGCTCAGATCATGTTACTTAATATATTGTAGGTATTTGATCAACTGCTCCTTTTGACCTTGCTTGAAAAATACACGAATTTGATCACGATTTTCCATCATAGGTTTAGGAAAAAAAGAGACAACGTTGAAACTCAAACTAATAATACAATCGTGTATGAGGGGAGGGAGTTAAAAGGGGGGCCACTGACATAAAATGCGATCGCAGTAGCAATGAAATGTCACAATTAATTCTACACTGATATCGTCTGAAAATTGTTTAGTTAAAAAAGTATGATATTGTATGTCCTTTCTATGCCTCTGTGACATTCTGATTAAACTGCAAGAACGGATTTACATAACTCGATACCAGTCCCGAGTCAGGCGTCACCGTAGTTTGCTAGTGTAGAGAACGGTTGATGGTGTGGCGAACCCTTTAAAACTCAGCTAAACAATAGTTCATGACTACTTGCCATAATTGTACCAATCTAGCTTCCATACCGGGTGATTAAATTCGGGGGCAGGGCACAGCGAGTGTCTGACGTCAAGCTCTCAGGTCTTAAGTCAAGAAGCGATTGACTTAAGCCTGAGTCATTCAGAGATAGAAAAAATGACTACTTACGGAACCATAAAAAAATTAACAAAAGCTTTTTGTGCACATAATTATGTAATACAGTGAGGCACTATAACAGTACGTCATTACAGTACTGAAGTGATGACATCTTAAAAACCTAGTTTGAGAATATCTGGATTTGAACCGTGAATTTCCAAATTATATCATAAAATAACCCCAACTGTAAAATTCAGTAGAATAAAAAAGTAGCAGAGATAGGCCAAATTGATAGTCAGTACGTTCCTAATTAAAGTACTGTATTTTAAGTTTGGTTTATAACTTTATGAATCAAGCCAATTTCAACAGTGGTTCTGTTGGAATTCCTACATATTTCGGTTGTCATTTCTCAGGCAATTTCTGTCATATTGGAATGAAATTTGATAAATTTGTTAATTTTCTAAAGTTCTTTGAGAATACGTGATTAAAATGTACAAATTGTAGAAAGATGTTTCATGACGTCACACTTGACCACTCTACCTCTCTCTCTAAGTGCCAAGCCGAATGGCGTGGGCTATCATGGACTCTCTCAACTTCGGCAGTCTCGTAACACCTTGTTCCCATCTTTGAACCCCAGCCATTCCTTGATGACATCCATGTGTATCAGTCTCTATCTGCCTCTTACCCTTTTCCCCTGGATCATTCTGAAGTGCGTCATGGGATCCCCTAATAAGAAAGTTAACGCAAGATTTCTAATGCATGTTTTTGTATTAAGCAATACACTTTAAGATGGGTCCATATGACGTCAAAGAATCGTATGATAATCAAATGATTTCAAATCCTGTAATTATGTATTCAATAATTAAGTTTCTTTTAATAAATCAGTTGCAAGCTGAAGCTGCTTGAGAAGAGTCTGTCGTTTCATTCTGCGCAACTCAATAGGTTATGGGCCCAGAAGAAAATTAAAGCAAGTAAAGTGAATACGTTGAAGAAGTAAGTAAATTTAGAAAGTAACTTAGAATGGCAGGATCAAGTGAAGCCCGATATCAAGTAGGTTTAGAGACAGAAAAATTTGATGGATCAGGATTGTTCGCATTCCGGCATAGAATGCAGATGGTCCTCATCAGAAGCGACCTATGGGAAAATGTCAATGGAGAGGTACCAATGCCATCAGATGACGACGGAAAACTCCGAGAATGGAAGAAGAGGGACCAAAAAGCACAAGCAGAAATCAGTCTACACCTCAGCAATGCCCAGTTACTCTTGGTCATGAGATGTGGCGCAAGCAAGGACATGTGGATGCACTCTGTGACCAATTTGAGCACAAGTCCAAGCAAAATGTTATATTCTACAAGAAAAAATATCGGGATGCCATTACGAAGGAAGGTGATGATGTTTTGAAGCACATTAATCGACATCAGCAGATTGTGGACCAACTGGATGCTGTTGGAGCACAAGTAAGTGAAGAGGAACAGGTATGGGAGTTACTTCTTAGTTTACCTGAGTCCTACAGTACTTTGGTCAATGCCCTCGAGTTGAGTGAGCATTTAAGTCTTCAATTGCTAGGTCAACGTCTTTTATTAGAGGATCAGAAACGAAAAGAACGCCTAAGTATGACTGACTCTAGTATGGAAGCGTTGTATACTAAGAAAAGCCCCAGTACATCTCAAGGTCGATCACCTTGTTAAGGACACTTCAAAGTAAGCGGAAACAATCCGAAAGGGCGTTTACGTCCGAAATGTTTTAACTGTGGTCTTTCAGGCCATATTGCGAAGTACTGTAGACGTGACAAAGGACATGGTTCTGCAAAATTGGTTGTAAAGAACGATAAATCACATTGGGATGCATTTTTTACGACCACAATGCTGACAACTGACTCTTTTTTATCAGATGTGTGGAATGTAGACTCTGGTGCTTCACAGCACTTGTGTTGTAATAAAGATTATTTTTGTAATTATGTTATCTTAGATACACCAGAAAAAGTAAGGTTAGCTAATAATGACATTGTGTTGGGAGTAAGTATTGGTAATGTCATGTGGAAATGTGCTAGAACTAGCAATAATATTCTGATTAAAAATGTATTGTTTGTACCCGATCTAGGTCAGAATTTAATTTCGGTTAGAAAAATAGCTAATTCGGTTATACTGTCAAGTTTTTCAGTAAAACGTGTTCGGTGTACAAGGAAAATGGTAGTGTTCCAACTGTAGTAGGTCAAATTAAAGAAGGCGGAAATTTGTACGAGTTAGAAGACCATGTAGTGACAGATGAGCAGAGAGCCAATATAGCTGATAAAGGCGGCAATATAAGTTTGTGGCATGGGCAAATGGGGCATATTTCCCCTGAAACTTTAGTAATAATGAGTAAGGAGGATGTAGTTAAAGGTTTACAACTAAAGAACAAGCCGTCTGGGAAGGTTGTATGTTGGGAAGCAAGCACGAAAGCCTTTTCCAAGAGAATCATTGTCCAAAGCATCTGAGAGAGCAGAAATAATACATTCTGATGTTTGTGGACCAATGAAGAATGAGTCATTGGGTGGCAATCGTTTCTTTGTTACCTTTACAGATGACTTGTCACGGTATACCAGTGTTTATTTCATGAAGCATAAGAGTGAGGTTACAAAATATTTTATGGAGTACGTTGTAATGATAGAGAGACAAACTGGAAAAAGAGTGAAGATCCTAAGATCCGACAATGGAGGAGAGTATGTAAATAGAGACATGGATGAATTTCTCAGAAAGAAAGGGATTTGTAGGCAGCTTACAGTACCCTATTCCCCACAGCAAAATGGTGTGTCGAAGAGAAAAAACCGTACAATCGTTGAAAGTGCTAGGTCCATGCTTCACCATGCTGGACTTTCGTATGTTTCTGGGCAGAGGCAATTGCCACTGCAGTATATGTCTTAAATTCCTCATCTACTGTTGCCGTAAAAGGGAAAGTTCCTGTTGAAGCATTTTTTAGCTATAAACCCAGTGTCAGCCATTCTCGTGTCTTTGGGTGTGACTGTTATTCAGTTATCCCCAAAGAAAGACTAAGTAAGTGGGAGCCAAATAGCGCAAAGCACTATTTTATTGGGTATAGTAGAGAGCGCAAAGGATATTGTATTTTCAATCCAGGTACTGGAAAAGTAAACATAAGCCGCGATCTAACGTTTGTGAAGATAGTTTTAGGGCAAGAATAAAGGACAAAATTCTCGAGGAACTAGTACAGTAGGAGATCATACCAAAACTGGAGAATGGTAAAGACAATGCAGAAGAAAAAGAAGAAGAGGATAAAGAAAGAGAAAGAGAAACTGACCTTGTTGGAAACAATTATGAGCACAAGTGAAGACAATGCAGCGCAGGAAGCTCAACTGAGACGTTCAAAACGCGATGCTCAGCCACCACCAAGGTATAGATGATGTGTTGCAGGATGTTCTGTGCATTGGGTAGATGTTGCAGAAGAGCCAACATGTGTCAGTTAGGCACCCCAGGGACCCGAGAAGAAGGAACAGGAAAAAGCAATGAATAGTAGGTTTGACTCCCTTCAGAGTAATAAAACGTGGTAGCTAGTACCATTGCCTCAAGGAAGTAAAGCAATTGGTTGCAAGTGGATCTTCAAAGTCAAACGCAATGCAGATGGTTCAATTGATCGATACAAGGCTAGGCTCGTGGCATAGGGGTATTCTCAACAGCTCCGGGTAGACTTTGTTGAGACATTCTCACCCATTGCAAGATATACATCCGTTCGCACAATTCTAGCAATTGCAAATGAACTTGATTTTGAAGTCATCAGATGGATGTGCAGACAGCCTTCCTAAATGGTGAGCTAACTGAGGAAATCTATATGCAAAGGCCAGAGAGGTTCAAGAAGAAAGGGCATGACAACCTCGTCTGTAAACTACAGAGAAGTCTGTATGGCCTAAAACGTCTGTATGGCCTAAAGCAGGCTTCAAGATGCTGGTATCTAACCACGGACAAATTCTTACGAGATGTGGGTTACATACAGTGTAGTAGTGATAATTGTATATATGTTTAAACAGTGGGAGATAATATTTTAATCTTATCTCTTTATTTTGATGACATTATCTTAGCCTCAAATGATAAAAAATTGCTAAGAAAAGAGGAGAGACTGAAAACCAGATTCAAAATGACAGATATGGGGCCTGCAAAATTTTGCTTAGGTATTGAAATTCTGAGAGATAGAGAAAAGAGAAGAATTTGGCTTTCACAAAGACAGTATACTGAATCCTTGTTAAAAAGGTTGGGGATGCAAGACTGCAGACCTGTTAGTACTCCACGAGACGTTTCTGTGACTCTACAGAAAAATGAAGGGGAGACAGTAGACCATAGAAAGTACCAAGTAGCAGTGGGCGCATTAACTCACCTGGTATGTGGAACTAGACAAGATTTATCTGCTGCTTTGAGTGCAGTAAATCAGTTTACCTCGACCCCAGGGCAAATGCATTGGCAAGCACTTAAGAGGATTTTTAGGTATCTTAAGGGTACATTAGATTTTAACCTTGCAATTGAGGGGAAACAAAGCCAGGATATAACTCTGAGAGGCTTTGTAGATTCAAACTGGGGTTGTAGCACTGATCGCAAGTCACAACCAGGATACCTTTTTATGGTCAGTGGCGGTCCAGTTTCCTGGTGCAGTAAGCGTCAGTCTACTACATCTTTGTCACCTACGGAAGCTGAGTATGTAGCAGCTACCTGTGCAGCACAGGAGGCTATTTGGTTACGTAGTTTACATAAAGATCTCGGTTTTAAGCAGTGTAAGCCAACCGTTATTTTAGAAGATAATCAGGGATTTATTGCTTTGTTCCGAAATCCTCAATTTCACGGAAGGACGAAATATACTGACATAAAACATCATTTTACTAGAGATGTTGTCGAATCAGGTAATGTAGAATTAGTTTATTGCCCAACCTATCAGATGATTGCGGATATGCTTACTAAGCCACTCAGTAAGAGACCTTTTGAAAATTTCCATAATCTCATGCAAGTTGTGTGCGTTGCCCGTGAAATTCTTAACATTCCTCGATAACACCACATTGGACAGCTGTTGACTTAATTCTTAATTCTTTTAAACGGGTATTTCATTATAGACCAAACATAGCAGTTGAATACCCTGACTGTTGTGTTGATGGTCATTTTGATGTTTCGGATAATCCCAGTAAATTTCTTTATTGCATGGGCTATTCTCCTCACTTCCGTATCACTTCTTGCATCTGTTGTCAGCATTCTTCCCGAACTTTTCCACCTGTGTCAGCTCTTGATTTCTCATTTTTAGTCACATCTAGATGTTGTCAGTTTCTTGCTCACCACCATGGCGTACGTTTTCTTGTTGTTCAAGGTCATTTCAAAACATCTGCTTGCTTCCACAACTGTGTCCAAAAAATGCTGCAAATCAACTTCATTCTGCTCTATAAGCACGGTACCGTCCTCATATGGCATGTTGTTTAAATTCTTCCCCAACTTGAATCCCTGGCTTACCTTCAAGATGTCTAAAAACAAAGTCACTATACAGATTGATATAATCTGGCGAATTCACGCAGCCTTGACTTACTCCTCTTCTTACAGACCGCCAATCTCTCAGCTCTTCTTTCACTCTGATCGTAGCCGTTTGCTAATCATTATCATTAAAAGTTTAACATTATCTATGTGAAATAAAATTTAAAACTTTCCATCTCTTTAGAAGAAGAGAGCAATCGAGTTGCAAATTGTCCGTCCTAAAGGCCTTAGTCATGCGACAGAATGGTGCATACAATAAATTTGAAACGAGCACAGGACTGGAAACCTAATAGGAGAGTGCCCATTTTGCAATGCCGCTTATACAAAGTATGGAAGAGCTTTCGACACCAATTGCTTCTAAAACAATAAGCCAATGGTAGCTACAATGAAGGGTACACTGTTCATTAGTTGTTGAATTGAAAATCCTGACGTACTACATTTATGATATTTTTATTTTTAGTCTCATGGATCGTCGTTTCAAAAGTGGCACTCCGTGCACCGTAAAACAATATCAAGACCAGCCAATCAAATGCCGTAGGGGTTAAAACTTAGCAGTAGAAACTTGATCCATTCAATGAATGTGTTATTTTCCACTTAAAAGGGGCGGTATGACGACACGTGAGGTGTAAGTGCCAATGTTATCTCTTCTCTGTGATCAAGAAAAAAGGACAAACTATACGGAAGAATACTGATAAAGTAAGTCAATAAAAACGGAGCGATTAACAGTGTCCAAAGATCATTCTCAGACTAATTTGGTTCCAATTTCTTCGGGAAATGACGTAATTTGCACGGTCAGAATGGCAGGTGGATTATTGAAAACCGTACCTACTCAGCTGGTAGTCAAATCGTTTTTAAAATATTATCTTTTTGAATAAATCCAGATATAGCATGCAACCAACTACATCACGACATGAAGAATTGAATACGATTGAACATTGCATATCACTTTCTCCAATTCTTCTGTGCTCTGTCACAAATGTGATATCAGATAAGTGTAGTTTGAAAACTCGTAACACCTAATAAACTGTTTGTTGTGTTTCTCTTTCTACTGCCGGCAACCTTATTTTTGGACGAGTGCACGATATATTGTTCATGTGATTGTTGTGTGGTGGAGAGCGGATGTTTTTGGCCTGGTTCTTTGTTGGTACATCAGAATAATATTACGACTCAGGACATGATAAACTTTAATCATTTACATAACGACCTCTCTGAGGTGCTCGACACCTAGAAACGACCACAAGAGGCACCCTTAAATAAACCCTCTAAAAGGCAATAGAAGTCCTTGTTATAGGATACATATTTCATCAAAATAAAAGACGTCAGAGAACACTAGCATTCTCAATAAAATGATAAAGACTTGAGTAATACTATTTATATTTTAAAAGCATCCCAAACTTGAAACACTTGAAACTTTTAGTTTCTCGTTAAGATGCACACTGGTGATATGAATGACCGAGTAATCAATATATAAAATAACCCAAACCTATCCAAATTCAATGCCTCATACACAATGGGGCAATGGCTTGAAAGGCAGACAGCTAAGAAAGGCGGCAGAAAAGAACCGCAGGCTGAGACAAAAACCAAGGAAATAAATGGCATGCAGAGACGAGAGGCAGACAGAATAGAAAGGCAGGCAGAAAAGTAAGTCAAACAGAAAAGAAAGTCAGACAGAAAAGAAAGTTATCTAGAACTGAAAAGCAGCCAGAAATGAAAGGCTTTTTTAAAGGTATTTAATGACAAAAGCATGGAAAAAGGCATGTGGAAACAGAAGACAGAATGAGAATAAAGGAAAACAGAGACAGGCATGGAGAGAGAAAAGACATGAAGAGAAAAAAGGAATACAAAAATGACACAAAAACAGGAAAGGCATGCAGATAAGAAAATGGTGAAGAGAAGACAAAGCAAGCATCCAAACTATGCCTTCAATATACTGTGATACTTGCCTTTGTTCTGTGAATAAAACTGTTAACACAGACAAGAAATCAAATTTGCCAAACAATTGCATGGCTTAAAATGTACAGAGATTTGTTCTTTACTAAATTTATAGAAATACCAAATACAGGGAACGATGTCATTCAAAACTTACCTTGAACCGGACTTAAGAGACACGTATCAGATTGCTAGTGAGGCAAAATCAATAAATAATGACATTAGAAAAGTAGAAACTGTTTGAGCTGGTGACTGGGTGGCAACTGGAAGAGAATCAGGACCAATGAAAAG
>JANTCA010035932.1:0-11022 GCA_024741275.1 Chironex yamaguchii
TCTATCTATCTATCTATCTATCTATCTATCTATCTATCTATCTATCTATCTATCTATCTATCTATCTATCTATCGAATCTATCTCTCTGTCTATCTTATACTATCATTTAACCTGACCTACTCTGCCTGACTTAGCTTTGCAGCGATAACCGAAACCAAACTTATTTCGTTGTTGTATCTATCTGCTCACCCACAAGTCTGTAGGTGAAACGGTAAATCAGTCACCCACTTGGTTGCTAGAGATTTGATAATCTAACTGTTTATTTATCTATCTAGCTATCTATCTATCTATTTATCTATCTATCTATCTATATATCTATCTATCTATCTATCTATCTATTTATCTATCATTACGTATATAGACCTCCGAGTATCAATCCCAAGAAAGGTAAATATACAAATATAACAACTTTATGACAAACCTGACGGAAACTAGAAAAAACACAATAAGAGGGAAACAAAATGGAAAAAGACAAAAGCAATGTTAGCAGAGTCCAAACGGAGAATAAAACTCTTTCTGTCCATAGATGTCTGGTTTTCTTGTTTAATATAGACAGACACCGATACACATTCTGACCTGTACGTATCGACCATGTTTCGTGCAAAAGGGTTTCCATTTGACTGTACATATTGCATAAATACTAGATATATGTTGCTTTAATCTCATATCTTCGTGATATTTTAATTTTTAATTATGCTTTTTTGTTGCTTCTTGTAGGTCTTTTCCGTCATGTCTACCCAATACCAACACCTAGCAGAGTTTGGCCAAGGTACAAACCAGGTATGGTTTTATGCTATTTTTATGTACTAAATTTTGCTCGAAGTCCTATTTCTACTCAGGAATTGCGCCAGACAAGTTCCGACAGAGGGTTGATGCTTCCGACGGGGGACGGGAGTAATTATTTTGGTACCAGATCCAACTAATACAATGGCCGATTGCAGCAAAGAAAAAATCCATGGAACTCTATGGAAGTACAATATCACTGTTTACGTATTTAATTGTATTTGGTGCCTTTCACGTTCTTATAAAATGCGATCCGGTAACGCTTTTTCAATACAGTTTTCGTGCAACAATTTTCTATCTTTGGTAAATCTAGTTGCCGACAGTATATTTTGTATTTTTAAATATGGCTGCCAACGATGTGTCATTAGGAATGTTGAGAGGTGGCAAGCTGCCCTCCATGACCCCCAGTAGTGCTATTCCTGTTTTTGGTGATGAATGAAATAATAGTTAGTAGAAATGAATTACTATTAACTATGATCAAGTCAAATCCTTGATTATGGATCACTGAAATTTTTAATTTTGTTTCTTTAAAAGCCACGACTAGTGAACAAATCCTTGTGTGAAAAACCCAGTTACCGTGAGGCATATCAAGATGGAAATCCAACCAAATACCATTGGCTTCAGGGAGCTTTTGTGTCCTCTGAGTGCTTGGTTATATGGACAAACATGTTGACTCAAACCAAAGACTTCTATGTCTTTGGTGTGATCTCTAAGAAAGGCAACTTCAGTGTGAATAGCTGTTAAGAAAAATCAAAGGAATATACTTTACCCACGTCTGTGTTCAAAAGCAAATCAGCCTTTATTCAATGTACGTAGATTAAAGCAAGAAATCAATTTCGTAGATGGTATCCCTCGGTGTCTAATTTTTTGTCATATTCAACCTTGTTCTGTAACAAAATTAGCTTTCGTGAAAACTTCGTTTTGCAAGCAATATTTTCAGATATTTTTTTAAACGTCGTGAGATGGTGTCTTTGCCAAAATTTTGCCAAATAAATATATAAATAGCAAATTGATTAGGGCGGATCTAGACCTTTGCCACATTTGTATTGGCAAAGGTCAATTTTTGGTTTGCTCAAGAGCCAAATCACAAAAACCTCTTATAATATACTAGCTTTGCTGAACAGCATTAAAATCAATAGAAAAATTATGATATTATACTCTGTCTTACGACATCAATTTAATTCTTAAGCTTAGTTTGTATCTTGTTTATAGCGTGCTTAGTTATGCCCATGCCTTTAATGTGGTTTACCTGTGAGGTATCACAAAAATTCATAGAGGAAATCTTCTTGTCACTAGTCTTCTATTTAGTTAGTCAGTCATACATTCTTCAAGTGGGCAATCGTTAACCCCTCGTATGTAAGGTGTTCCCTGAACGTCATTGGCGTCCATTTATTTACCACCTTTGGTACACGTTTTTTTATAAGAAAACCACTTTTTCGTCTGAGCCTCAATTTTCTTGACTTTTTCCGAAATTGAGGCTGAGATTTTCTTACGATTTTCTTAACTGTTGTTGCAACAAACCGACTTTGACTATCTACAGTGTGTTATATTTATATGATTCTTACATTATTTTGTCATACAAAGTTTGATATTTGTTATCCATAATTGTCAAAGAAAAGTCTCGATCTTTGTAAAAGAGCTTGCAAAAAATGAGAAAAATGAGCAGATATCAATTTCTGGCACATAAGAAAGATGAACTGCGTAACTTGAGCCTTGTGATTCTCTTAACATTTTCTTAAGATTTTACCTTTTTGAGCCTCACTTTCTTATAAACTTTTTTCTTATAAAAAAACACGTGTATTTGTACGTTATTTAAGGGTTACATGACCTATTGTTGGAGAGCCCAAAGTTTTTTATTGGAAACCTTGTTTACTCGGTGCTTTCTTTATTTCAAATTGCTCTATTCAATTCTAACACTATTGAGAATTTACTTAACGGGAGTAATTCTGTTTTGCCACATGTCCATTCACAGCATGCCGGGACATCCGAGAAACTAATTCACGAAGTGGAAACTTATTTCCATCCTGTAGTGCCGATGGAAAGTATGCAAAACTGCAATGCCATCCTATCGACAAAGTTTGTTACTGCAGTTCTAAATCCGGAAAAACTTTGTCTGGGACTACAACCAAAGTAAGCAGTGGAGGATATCCAGACTGCCATTTTTCAGGTATGTTTTCCTTCCTCTATAAGCAAAATTGATATTTTATATAAATTTCAAAGCAGAGGGTTCATAAATGAAAATGTATTTCATAAAATGTATTAGTGAGCAAATTTGTTAACATATCCATCTCCGGAAATATGTGCTCCGGATGCATTTCTTAATGAGTTTAATTTTACCTTTCTTTTATAAAGTGTATATTTTTGCAACAAGTCTTTAAGCATTGCCTTTTTACGGAAAGAACGACAGTTAACATTTAATACATAGGAGTACGTTTAAAGGGCTTTCAAGGACGTCCCATGCTTACAGAGTTTTCTTCTTATAGATACTGATCAACAATGTGATAGTTATAAACAATAACCTGTCACTGCAGTACAGGGGAGGATCCAGCATAAAATCTGACTGTTGCAAAGTTGCTTGGAAGATGGGCGTGGTGTAGAGAAGGGACTCAGCAGCTGAAACAAACACCCATTTACAAATATATGCTAAATTATATTTATATAGTAACCCAAGCATGCGTAAATAGTATGGTAACACCATAAATAGACTTGACATTTCATCATGAGGTAAATCCGTAAGATTTATTAACTTCCATGTTCTTCTGACTATCTGTTAAAAAGCTCCACACTAGCAGTTTCTAGTTCTTTAATTGACAAAAGTTGGTCACATTCTATTGGAACAGGTTCGCATTCCTTAAAACACGAATTTTGTTTTGCACCACTTAGCAACTAGACGACTGTTACCAAAGGGCTATGATGCCATGTAATTTTTTGATTGGCTTGCAACCCCTATTTTGTGATTGGCTCGCAACAGTCTGGACATTTTTTTATTGGTTTGTAATCCTCAGTAGAACATGATTTCAAACAGATATATGCTCCTGCCCATTTTCAACTCTCCATCTTACGTGTAAGCAAAACAAGTTGAGAGCTTTCCCAACGGGACTGCAGAGGTCTGACAGGATAAGCGAATAGAAACTGATAGCAAAACGCCACATATCGTTTCCTAAATTCGTGGATAAAAAATCATTAATTGGGTTGTGAGTAAATTGAACTAATATTGTAGAAAGCAAAAGGATTTTGTACCACTAAAATTATGTCCATTAGGGGAAGAGTTTCAAAACAATTACTTATAACCTGACAGTTGCAGCTGCAACGGTTGCAACCCTCTGGATCCACCGTACAGTATGATGCTTCATATCCTGTAGCAGACCTCCCGACCTTCATCAATTTAACCTAGATCTTTCAGTGGCAATCTACAATACAACAAAAGTCCTGTAGTCACTTTTTCTAATGTTTTGCCGTCCAATAACCTTGCACAGGAGGTTTTGCAGCTAAGAATGCCATTAACGCAACAAAACACATAGCGTCCCAACCTAAGCGACTAAATCTAGTGCGTTGAAAATAAAAAACAAAGTCCTACAGTTCTTAGACTTAAACAAAATGATGTTGTAGTTGTAAACACATTTCCAAGATTAAAACTAACTAAAACCCCTAAGTTTTTCTACTCCAGAGCTTGGGAGATTTGCTACAAGTTGAGTCATTACGAAAACTGACGGCTCTGTTATAAACTTGGAACGAGGAAGATCGGTGTATTGTGAATTTAAAGGATTTTACCATCTCTCGATCCTCTATAATGAGAACAAGACAAGTAGTATATAGTGCTGTAGTAATGTTAACTAGTCATTGTACTCGTCCTCATAACAGGAATGCCGGCAGGTTGTAGTGTTTTATTCACAATCTATGATGGAAATATTTTAGTACAAACAGCCTTTACTCGACGGTTCTTCGTGCCGCATTCGAAGGGAGGCTGATTAGTCTTTTAAAATGAGGCAAATTCTATCGAATCCGGCAAGAAATTGTTCCGTTTTCGAGTGTTTACACTGAAACCACTTATACCATTTTCAAACCGTTCCGTTTTTAAAATCGTTTTCATTTGATGCCGGTTAGGAAAACGTTTCAGTGTAAACGGCCAAAACGGAATAACTTTATGCCTTTTTTGAATGAAAACGGCATAGTGCAAACGATGCCTTAAGCAAATGTTATATACATTGGATAATGAAAATATTCTAAATACTAGCTGCCATTGCTGGTGTCCGTGCAGCTGCTCGTTCAAATATGTTCTACATGCTCTAATTCTTGTGACTCCATTAAAGGACAAAATTTTGGGTTGGGTTGGGTTGGTTTTAACCCCTTTCCATTTGTAGCCTCTTTGTTGAGATCCCATGCAATAGCTTTGTGTAATTTGTGTGGAATATACAAAGTTCTTATGGACTATTCTTAATAATATGATATACTTTCGTTTCCAAGGACGCTTCCCATAATCTTCGTCACATGAAACACCTCGTAGGTAGGTTCTAGTTTAAGACCATTAACTTTGAAATCTGTGTCGACATAAATTTAAAGATTAGTTTTTGGAAGAGAATTAAACAAGTGACTTTATTTGTTTGTTCTAAAATTTCGTGAAACTCCTCGTGCACAGCAAAGAACAAGCGAGTTATATCTGAACAGGTTAGACTAGTAGCTATATAGTATAATCTATATCGTAGAATTAATTTAAAATTAAATTTACCGCTTCAAATCATACGTTTTACAACTCATACGGTCTACAAATCATAAGATCTACAAACCATAAGTCCTACAAATCAGATGATCTACGCATCAGACGATCTACAATTCATACAACCAACAAACCATGCGATTTACACATCGTACAATCTTTGTATTATCAATTATCGTATACCATGCCCTTAGTGATCAGAGTAGTCAATACCAACAACTGATAAGCCGTCATAATCTTAGTTCAAGCGATAACGTTGGCTCAGTCTGTAAGTCATTATGTTTAGAAACCAGAAGGTCCTTCCTCAAATTCTACTTTTGGTATACTTTTTTGAACGTCCTCGGAACTACTGCGGTAGGATCCTTCCGTTCATTCTGGAATTTGCTATATTTCGAGTTGAAATAGCTTAATAACAAGGTATGAAAAAATCAGTAAGCAGTACAAGAATGTCGCACTATGCATGTTACATCACCCGTGACCGCTTGAAAATATGAGGAAAGGAAGAATTGAAACAGTGAATGCTGAATCCAACCATTATTATCAAGCTGTTTGAATGTATTCTCAACAGACGAATAGTCCTAGACACACTTGGTGATTTTTAAAATGTGCCTAATAGCTCATCAGTTATAGATAATACAATAACTCGTGGATTGATAGTGCCTTGAATGTTTCCAGTGTAGGTAGACAGGGTGCTGTTGAAATCTCTCAGCATTTGACAAAGTTTGGCATGGAGGACTTCTACGGTAGTTTCTGTCCTATAGTAGCACTAAATGCAATAAAGCTAGCACTGAATGCTAAAACGAGTAGTTTTAATCAATTTGTAGGTTGCAAGGACCTAAGTGATCATCTGAGTGATCTCAGAACATATAAAGTGTCTATGTTCGAGCCAAAATGTACCAAGAGTGGTTGGTATTCTCCACTTCAATGTAACAAACTGCAAAAAGTGTGCTACTGCGTCAACCCAGAAACCGGAGTGAAAATTGATGGAACAGAGAAACCCATTGAAAGTAAAAAGCCACCATCTTGTAAAGTTCCAGGTAAGATAATGTTGCTAGCATTATTAGAAGATAAGTATTCGTATGTTTCTCTCTTCTAATGATTAATTTTAATGGTTGATTAATAGAGAAAACATAATATAGAACATAAATTTTGGTCTAATACTCTTTGAAGTATAGAACAAGCAGCAAGCAAGATTAGAAAGAAGAAGTATACAGCAGGCCAGATATGAAAACAAGAATTAATCGTCCTTTAACAGTGGTCCTTAAAAGACTTCAATTATTTAGCCGTGCAGTTTTGGTTTTTTGTATTGTCTAAATTTAATTCGCATTCTCATTATGAATTTTCTGAATATATTCACTATATGAAACTAAAGGTAAAAAGGCTTATTAGTACGTTCTTCCTATGTTTAAACTTTCAAGCAATTTTCAAGTTTTGTACCCTTCAAAAGTAGAGCAAAAGAGCATCATTCAACTATATCCTGTCTTATTCTTATGTACTGATATACTTCCGCCTTCTAAGTTGTTTATTGTAGGAGTTGGAAGAAGGGGGAGGAGTGCATGTAATAATTTAGAATTAACTTGAGTTGTGTGACTGCTGGCATGCGGTGATTTCCTTTTCTTGACCTCGTTCGTGATTCGTTACTCCTGAAACTATAGAGTCGGAGATTATTGTTACTCTCCGTATGACGTGCTTAGGATTTTATTCAAATTATGATTATAAGATGCAAACTCATCTACGTATTTCGCTCAATCGTTTACTTACTTCTAAACCACACCGTCTGAACTTACAGGAAATATTACAACCAGCCATTATCTTAGTTTTACTCTATTATTTGTCTATAGCTTCCATCAAATGTGTCCATCTCTGGTGAGAAGAATCCCTGTTTTTCTGCTTTTACCATATCTAAATTGGAATAAATCGTAGATTATTTATTTGGAGAGTATCTAGATTATACTTTCTTGTTTAAGCAGAAATATTTTTAAGATCCATTTGGTTTTAAAGAACCCCACATTTTCCCGCACACAACAGCTTCGATTTTTCCAATTTCATGTATGATTGAACTCGTGAGTCTTGTCTTGGTGCGCTTCCTATTACTTTAAATTATTTTCAATGCTTGCTACTGTTAGTAAAACATTTAGCAAAAATGATTTGTATAGCACAATGCATCAGGCAATGGTCCTTCTTATTAACTTAATCAGCTGTCTATCTCATCATGTTCAAAGTTTGTTATCTCTAATTTCGTCCTTGAGCACAGTAATTTCGCTAAGCTGTCATTCAGTTTACTTTTTCGGACTTCTATGATGTTTACCTGCTCTCTGTTCCTACTACTTCATACTAATTATCTTTACAATCTACCATCAACAAGTCAACGCCCGAGCAACGTCTCTTTATAAGGAGATATACAAATACCTCCTTACTCATGGTAATGCAAGGTCTCTTATCCATATAAAAAAAATATATTCCATCTAGTTAAAAAATTTCTTTTACCATAACCACTCCCAATATCTAGCTCATTATTTTTCTATTGTCTCCTCTTCCCTCGGGTGTTTTAATGGTAAATTGGTTAAGTAAAGGAGCATGAATGAGGCTTACTACTATTTTCTGAAAGAAAAATGTATACCATCACTATGAAATTTATCGCTCTTTGAATTAAGATAAAGTCAGTTTTCATTTTGGCATGTATTTAAGGAATCTTCAGCAAGCTTTTCAGAGAGATTTCACCTCAGGAGTATTTATTGGCAATACACAGCAATCTGCACATTACAAGTTATTCGTAACGATTAGTTGTCATACAATAGCAGCTTACTCGTTTGACAAAAACTTGACAGCTGCTTACTGTATTATTTTTGCTGTCGATCAGTTAAGTCCAAACACCATAGTTAACGTTTGTCAAATTTGCTGATAGGGCTGAGTTAACTCTAAGGAATTAATGACGGAATGTCACAGGACGATAATGAGTGACAATTGCGCCCTTGCTGTGTAGTTAAGTCCTCGGTTCATTGCTTGTCTTCTTCCCACTTAGGGATGTCAATGACAGAGACAATGTATGTCAATGTTTTTCTAAAACATCTAAGAAATTTTATAAACAATTACTTATTAAATTTCCGACAAACCCTTACCGCTAGATAAATTAATTTGTCAATGTAAAGACATTTACTTAAGAACAATGTCATTCTCTTTCGTTAGAAATTATTTCGGGACCTTACGCCCTTTGAAGACCTTCATACTTTAGCTTTCAAAGCCTTACAGTCTTTTGTAGTTTACGATCTTTAAACGTTTTCAGTTAGAAACAAAACATCTCCCCTTAACACATCCCATCACAGCCACCTCAGCAAGAATTAGTAAGAAAGACACCCATCGGCAGAAATATGTTAACCGAGTTATTGCCATTATTCCTGGCAACTTGATAATTAATTAGTTATCAACATTGATTATATGGTAAGGAATAGCATCTTCTTTAAACCTATTTTAGACTGCATTAAATACGGTTTGGACACGAAGTATGGAGAAATGTACAACTTGCCTAATCCACAGTTTGCAGCATCATGTACACCTGATGGAAGATATGAAAAATTGCAATGCGCTGAAGGAAACTGCTATTGTGTTGATCAGGACACTGGGGTAATGGTTGGAACAATGATAGTCAGGGAAAAGGATAAAGATAAGCTCGGTTGTTGATGGTAAGATACAATTTTTATTTTTGCATCATTGTGGACAAGCTGCTAGAGCTAGGTACTTACTTTACGCGTATTCAGTAAGGTAATGATTACATTCATGTCTGTGTTTTTGTTTGTCTGTGTGCGTTTGAATGCCTTAACCTAGAAACTTTATTTTCAGTATGCATGTACATCCTTAAAACATCTAGGACAATTATAAATACCAACGTCAACGAGTAAGGATGAAGGTCACTGTACCCTAAAAAAGAATTCATCTTTCAACTTGCACTGAATGACAGCTGATTGACAGGTGTAGATAGCATCAGCATTTAGAAGAATAGCTGCTTACAAGTTGAACTGATGACGTGCTTTGAACTTGATTGGGCAGGCGGGGGGGGGGGGAATGAGCCTTCGAATTGAAGGCAATCCTTGTTGGATCTGTGTCAACAATAAAAAAAACTTGTAGACATGTTTATAGTCGAACACTTAACTTTGTTTAAATATTACAAAACTTAATCTTTGATTTTACGATTAACGAGAATGACATAATCATAACAATTTTAATTATTAATATAGCAAATACAATGCTGCTTTTCGTCACTTTTGCAAACATTTGCCCCGGTTAACGCTTTGAGAGTGTATCAATAGGATCGATTTTGTATTCCTAAGGCTTTATACTGACACAGCAAATCATTAATAGGAATTAGAAAAGAGCAGCAAAAACATTTGTATGCTCGGAGCAATTGCATAGTTGTGAGACTTGGACAATAAACTAGAATCTACTAGCAAAACAGAAAACAGCTGTAATGTTGTTACGGAGAAAAAAATTGAAGATACCATGTAGAACGAATATGGAAGTATTGAAACAAATAGGAACAGAGGTGACAACAATAAGACGCGAAAAGAGATTTCTGGACATATGATGAGATAGAGAGAAATTATGAAAGGAAATAGAGCAAGAAAACGACAGAGAGAAATTTATGGATGACAAGACAAAATCAACAGGTTAGACCAGCACAACTTCTGCAATTGACTGATGACAGAGACAGAAGGAGTTCCATGGTTGCTCAAGTCTAAGTGGCACGTCAGTAAAGTAAGAGCCTTCTGAGGTTCGGGAATGATTTCAACGATGCCAACGTAGCGCTGGTTTAATTAATTTATTCGTTTACATGCGAAAATTATGCAATGTTTAACAAAACATGGCATTTTTTATGTTTAGGTTGGTTAAACGTCGTCACCCAGAAGAAAAACGCAATTTAACCAGCGTCAAGACAGAAAGAGAAATTTTGCATTGTGTCTGCTTTTAATTGTTTGAAAAGTTTTATTCTTTGTACTCAGCTATGAGTCTACAAAATATGTACAACAATAATGAATTTTTCCCCTTTTACTTTTGTCAGTTTTAAGAACAGTAAACAACGACTGAACTCGTAGTATCTTGCAGTTTTCTATTAATGATGATGTTTTCTTTCATAAAGTGCTGCTTCACTGTCTGTTATGCAGTAACCGAAATTGTTTACTGCCACAATAACACTTCAGTTAAATCAACTCGTTTCACTGAGATGCTCTGCTTTTCTGTTCTGAAAGACTTCATTTTGTGGAAATTGGAAGACCAGAAACCAAGTCCATTGGGACTATTAAGCGGTCTTTGATAAGGAGTTCGTACCTGTATAACATGCAATAAATCTCACAACAGATGTATTTGTTCTTGATTTCCAAGGGAAAAAATTAATCCTGATTTTGTCGATTTTGAATTCCTAAACAAGAAGAATAAACAAAACTAGGGATTGCAAAGGAAGTCCTAAAGTCTGCGTCACATTAAAGGTGACTTTTCAACGGAAGCAGACAAGGCTGACATAATCGGGAAGTAA
>JANTCA010035943.1:5935-17108 GCA_024741275.1 Chironex yamaguchii
AAATGATGGTAGATGCTTCATGAAGGGTTAAAAAAGCAAAAAGGCGATGTACAGATCATGGGATACGAACAAATGATGGTAGATGCTTCATGAAGGGTTAAAAAAGCAAAAAGGCGATGTACAGCCCATGGGATATGAAGAAACGATGGTAGATGCTTCATGAAGAGTTAAAAAAGCAAAAAGGCGATGTACAGCCCATGGGATACGAAGAAATGATGGTAGATGCTTCATGAAGGGTTAAAAAAGCAAAAAGGCGATGTACAGATCATGGGATACGAACAAATGATGGTAGATGCTTCATGAAGGGTTAAAAAAGCAAAAAGGCGATGTACAGCCCATGAGATACGAAGAAATGATGGTAGATGCTTCATGAAGACAACAAGAGTATCTTAGAGGTCGTGATCACGGCAGACCAGACCAATGAAAGACTGAAATATGACATGATGAATTTGACATAATCTGTAGAAGAAATAGTCAGGACAGGAACCTCTGGAAAAAATATGGAAAAGGCCTTCACCCAGAGGTTGGCATCACCAAGACTGAGGTGAATGAATGATAATGACATTACAAGTTTCTTGCAGTATGATATAGGCATCCATTTCCGATTACGCTAAAGTCAGCTTAATGCGTAATCATCATCTTCAATGCATTTCGTAAAAGATTTTACTCAATTTCCCTGGTTACTTTCTAGATGGGAGGTGAAAATAGTGACGTAAAGATTAAGCGTTTTACATACGCGTTGAAAGTAATGATAAGGTACAAAGCCACAAACATAAACTATTGACAAAACCGAAAAGTAATGACGTATTGTACTTATATCAACCAATGACAGCTTTAATGTAAATACTCATGGGATTAGTAAGGGTAGTCACAAACCAAAGTCAACACTTGATGCACGCAATTAAGACCGTTAGACGTTCAAAAACCACAAGTTGGGATGTGCTGATAAGTATGACTGTTGAACAAACGCATCTAGCAATAATCATTGAAAGCTAATCAACTCGAGATAAATGTTTTTGTTTGCAACATTAGGAGATTAGGCATTTTGCTCCTAGGTTAGAGGACGTGACTCTGAGGAAAGAAAAGTTCCTTGGTCCTTTTGAGCGTTGTTAGAAAGACTTAATTGGTTATTTTGAAACATAATTGTGTGACGTGTTTGTTTATCCTCATTCGGAAGTGTAATATTCTATTGTGGCTGTCCGCGGAGATCTCCCAGATATGGTGCTCAAAAGTTTTCATTGTTTCTATGCAACAGGCAGTGACTGAAAACATGCACGTCATGGCAGACTCTATTTATATAATTTCCTTTGTACTTTAATGAGGAATAAATTTGCCGCGTAGAAAAAATTTCCATGTATCTGCATAATTGCCGTCGACTTTTCAGTGGTCAACATGTTTATCACGCACGAAAAGTCAAAGGAAAATGTTCAAACTGGACACTTGTCAGCATGCTTCTGCCAATTCCCTTCACAGTAGGAACAGGGGAAATTTCAAAGAGTTCGTGACATGCATAGTCCGTAATCTTCGGTTATCAATCCTTGATAATACGTCACAACGTCACGAGATGGCGGTGACAATTACTCAAGTTGAAAAGGCTTAATTTATTTAGAAATACTTCATGGTACAGTGAAGAGGGTAATCATACCAGAAGTAAGCGATTTTCACTTTGTCACAATGTTGTCTAGCTTTAAAACCTGGCTGGGCCTTATCTAAGGTCGTCAAGATAGTGCCTGTGTATTTGATAATCCTTGGTATCAAGAGGCGAAACCCAGCGGTGGGTAAGGGGAAATTCTTTTTTTTCTGTGTTTCGGCTTCAGTCTTCATCAATGTCAGATATATGTGTATCTCAACAGACACAGGTTCTGTTAGAGATATATGTCAAAAGTGGAGTATTACCACAATAGCACGTGGATCTCTTTTTAGAAGTCACGACTTTTGAGGAAATTTATCTAAAGTATGGATAAAACTAAAACATTCTTTGTACACACGCAAAATGCGATTATTGATCCTGCGAACAGATTGTCTTCTTTGTTGTTTCTTAGCCATTTGGCTGTGGGGATACGTATTGACCAATGCTTTTACTCAAGTGTTCTCTATTCATGGTAGATTACTTGGGGTATAATTTAGGCACGCATGGATTTCTACATAAATCCAAAGGTGTTTATAACTTCTTTACCTTTTGCTAACTGTGAGAAATTAAAAAATGGATTTCTTTCTCCAAGAGTGTGTTTTTTTCCTTCTAAAAGGACGATGAAGTACTTCTTTAACCTTTAATTTTGTGCAACGGTTTACAATTAAATGAAATACTGTAGTTTTGTGGACAGAAGCAGTAACTTGGCTATTGTTGAGACAAGAATGAAAACGAGATATCTTAACTCGTTCACTTTTTCAAATAATCTGACGCTGAGGAATACGGATATTAGATAGGAAATTGATACTTACATCTAATGTTTCAATTCCCAAGCTCTTAAACTCGGAATCGAAAATCAGTCTTACTCGAGTATGCTTTTTCTTGTTTATTAGTAGTGAAATACTTGACGGTCTAAAAACTTAAATGGAATATAGTCTGGATTTAGTTAGACATATATTGAAGGTAAGGAGGTCGGAACGTGGTCTAAAGATGTTTATCAGGTAGAGTTAAGTTAGTGAAATTGATATCCAAACTGTGATTGTAAACATACTTTCATTGAAAGCATTTAATACAGGTACAAATTATGTTAGTTAGCTGTTAACTTTCGTTGGTAGTGATTCCCACTAGCAGGTTATATAGTAATCCGCAGAGCCGTTACTTCTGATTAAAATAAAGATACTGGGTAAAATCGTTAATTGCAGGACTGCAATTATCTTGATTCAAAGTTTTGAATGAAAAGGAGCCAACTAAGCGTTCAAGAGAAGAAAATTTGTCGGACACTTTTTCCAGAGCTGACTTGACTTCTGCCAAAGTTAGTCTCCACAAGGTCACCGTCTGCCACTCATAAGCGTTGAAACGAAGTTGGAATTTATATGTTATGTGGAGAAGATAGCAATCTTTGAGAATGGAAAGGACACAAAGGAGAGAAAGGAAGATTTACATTTTACCACAGTGACATGACAGACCTTTCTCAGGGCCAGAGGGCCGGGGATAAGAAAGTAGAGAGGGAAAAGTTTTCTTAACCACACTCTTTTTGCTTAGGGCAACTTTCCTCTCCAACTTTGTTTTAATTGGAACATTCGTTTTAATTTGGAGAAACGCCCTTGTTAACATGTGATGTTTCATTTTAGTATAATATAACACATGATAAGGTGATACGGTTGTTGTCAAAACTAAAGTTAAAAGTCTAAAATCACATATTACGTTGAAATACACTACTCTCCCCATAATTTTATGTTATTTTTTGCAAAATTGATTTTCAAAAGTGGAGGTAACTAGTCCCTCATACCTCCCATGGCTCAGCCACTGCTCAGGGCTGATCGTTGAGTTATCAAATGAAGTTTATAGAGAAGTGAACCGAGTGTAAGTGACACGAAAATTTTGCATGATTAAGTGACCAATTGATTATTAAATAAACGAGAAATTTTAAAGACGTCTTTGTCTAATTTGTAATATTTTGAAAAATTAATGAAGTACTTGGCAATGAAGTAATCTCTAGCTTAGAAATGCAAGTTTCAAAAGAGCTTGAACAACTGGAAACACTAATGACGCTGCTATAAAGAGTGTAGTAGTTATGTTGTCAACTATGCAAACTGATTTGTCTATAATTTTACTTTGATGTAGCTCTAAACACTTTCTGTCAGAATTAAGACATTTAACGTTGTAGGTTTAAAGTTTTAACGTTAGCTGATATATTTAAAAGGCTTATAAAATATAATTACTTTCACTAAGCTATGCTTCAGAAAATGATCTGTGTGAACTTTTACCACCGACAAGGTCACAAAAGGTCTAAGTTGGGGAGGACCGGAAAAAATTACTTAGCCACACTCTGACAATTGTCAAGTGATAAAGCAATGACCCAGAGTCTAGATTATAGATAGTTCTAGCGAAAACTCTCAGTTTGCCAGTCGTTAGATTTTATACCTTGCTTGAAAGTCCGTGCTTTCTTCTCTTAGGAAATAGGAAAATGCGTAAAGACTTAAATATTACAAAATGTTATGGAATACAGAATAACTGAAGGCACTGTAGATGGCCGCAAATCTGATTTGATTATATGTTGGATTTCTACTTTGCTAATTGCATTGTTTATACTGTGATTGAGACATCAGGTGGAAAACGCAGTTTTATAAAAAACTTGAAAATTACGAACAACATTTCAAAATTACAAATAGGACGAGTCCCTTGTTGATTATTTCGTGCTGTTATATGAGCAAATATAACTCACAAATTAATCCATTTAGATATTACATGGATTCTGTTAGGATGCTTGGAGATGAAACTGTCTCATCTGCAGCTAATGAAAAGAAAGTTCTTAAGTATCTTAAGTATTGGAGAAAGTGCATTGGAGCATTACAAGTTAACAAGAGTATTTTGGTGGGAAAGAAAGGCTTCTAATAAATATAAGATAAATGTGTAAGGACAATGGAATAGTGAACATACTACGTACAATCAAAACAAAACCCCTAAACATGCAAAACAACATGAAATCAATTTAAGAGGTATGACATTAACATCCTAGACCTTTTCCTAAACGTGAAGGTATACTTGTTTGCTTTCTCAGGGAGAATGTATTATTGAACCAATGTATTCCTCAATCCGTAGATCATATCCTTTGCCCCCAAGGAAGTAAGCCTGGTATTCTTTACAAACTTCCCAAAGTACATAAAGAAAATTGCCCTGTTAGTCCCATAATGTCAGCTATTGGAACATGCATCTACCAGTTAGCTAATCTAGTTCCACATTCTTCAACTCCTTACAGTTAGTCAGTATACTGTCCGCAGTTCCTTCGCATTTGTCAAAGAAATCTCCAGCCTTAGGTTGGTTAATAAAACTGTTATGACTAGCTTTGATGTGTCTAGTTTAGTTTTCAATAGTACTCTTGAGGAGACCATCACCATCACCAAGTCTTGCTAATATTTTCATGTGGGCTTTGGAAACAAGTTTCCTTTTCTATTTCCCAGCTGAGTTCCGGCCTTTAATATATCTTGGATATGTAGACGATACCTTCTGCATTTTTAAAAATAATAAGAAAGCTATGAATTTTCTCCAATACTTAAACACCCAACATCCTTATATCAAATTCACACATGAACTAGACGACAATCACTCACTACCCTTTTTAGATGTTCTGGTTACTCACAATGGATATGGTTTCATTGCCAATCTGTATCGCAAGAAAACTTTTACAGGTTTATACACAAACTTTCAAAGCCTGTCGCCTTATAAATATAAACTTAATCTTGCCACTGTCCTAGTTTATCGTACCTTTCACATTTGTTTCTCGTACACTCATTTCCACGAGGAAAATATGTAACATTAAACGTTTCTTACAGCAAAATCATTTTCCAATACATCTCATTGATAGATTTATTAAAATATTTTGAAACAAGGAGTATGTATTAAAAGAAAAACCACCAACTCTGCCTAAACTCCCGTTTCGCACTAAAAAGAAACTGCAAGTTTTTGGGTAAAATGTACCCCACGTTGATTCTCGCGTTGCCTTTCAGTCAGCCAAACGCATTGAAAATTTTTTCTCCTTTCAAGATCATGTCCCTATACATATCTGTTCCTCCATAGTATATAAGTTTTACGTGAAGTAGCTGCCAGGCTACTTATTATGGCAAAACTTTATGCCATTTTATAGTTCATTATAGGGAATATTTAGGGGTTGATAAAAAAGGAGATATGATTAACGGTGCTGCCTCATTTCATATTTACGAAACTGGTCATGCCGCCCTCTTTTCAAGATTTCTGTATTCTTGACAAAGCCACTAATGATCTCTACTGATTAATACACGAAAGTCTTTTTATTTTGAAGGATCATACCACACTTAACCAACAAACCTCTTCCATACCCCTGTAACCAAACAAGTATACCTTCACGTTTTAGGCAAAAGTCTAGGATGTTAATGTCATACTTCTTAAATTGATTTCATGTTGTTTTGCATGTTTAGGGGTTTTGTTTTGATTGTATGTAGTATGTTCACTATTCCATTGTCCTTACACATTTATCTTAATATTTATTAGAAGCCTTTCATTCCCACCAAAATACTCTTGTTAACTTGTAATGCTCCAATGCACTTTCTCTAGTACTCAAGATACCGAATTTTCTTTTCATTAGCTGAAGATGAGACAAGCTCGCCTCGAAACGTCCTAGCAGAATCCATGTAATATCTCAATGGATGAATTTGTCAGTAATATGTTCGTATAAAAGCATGGAATAATTAACAAGGGACTTCTCCTTTTGTAATTCTGAAATGTTGTTCGTCGTGATCATAATTTTAATTGTTTATGCATTGTTTATATATAAATAAAGTAAGCCTTGCCTGGCATGTACTGTCCTGGCCTATAGCAAATTCTCGTGCAAAAGATTTCAAAAGTAGCTTTAAAGGTAAGCCGCATACCATCATTTACCAACAAATGTATCAATTAGACTACAATTCAAGAGTACTTTTGTACATAGAAGTGCCGCCACTGGGTCTCTGTTAGTAATGACCTTAGGATTTGTAGCCTGTTATCTGATAAGCGGCACCATTGAAATCGATAACTCCCTCATTTCCGCCCATCCTCTACTTCTGTGTACATTATGTAACCCCCGTAAGCCTAGTTTAATGCGGTATGAAATGTAATTGAAGATACCTCGAAAGCCTCATGTGGTCAAAAACATGACATGAAGATTACACTGCAATCAAAATGCCTCTCATATGTGTGAAAATGTTGCTGTTACATAAGGAAAGTAGTGGCATCCGCATTGGGTTACAAAAGACACAAAAGATAGTAAATCTTATGCACATTAATAAAGAGGAATAAAAAGGTGTACACAAGGTATCAGATGGCATTTTTCCTTCGTCCAGTAGTATTCATCACGGTAGGAGAAAGAAAATCCTTTTTCCTTACTCAAAGTATAGTCTTAGCAAATTTTATTAGTAACACTTAAAGAAGCTTTGGGAACAAAATCGATGTCGTTTGTAAAAATTAGATAATCGACATACTTGGCTTGAACCACAAGATAACAGTTATTGTCAAGTTTAAACACAAACGAACGACTTGTTAAGAATTGTCATAATGCTTACTGTGATAATAGATGCTTACTGTGGATAATAGATGACACCAGGATTATAATTCACAGGGCTGCAACCTCCTATACAGAAAAGTAAACTAGTTTAAACCTTGTTTTATGATAGACAATTGGCTATGGTCGCCTTTGTCTCCGTATCCCTTGGTGAAAGAAGTTTATTCAATGTAACAGGAATGCTAATGTTTAGTAAAGATTTTTCATGACAATACATACGTTTTAGGCTTCTAGTGAATACATGAAGAACTAGGTTTTAGATGTTGTCGACTAACTGCAATCTCAAGCATTGTTATTCTAAATTTTTTCCCATCTCCTCTCGGTTTTATATGAGCGTTGGTATATACAAGGCATCCGCCTTCTTGACTGCTCGTTATTTCACATTATATTTAGTTTTCTGCTAATGACGTAGATAAAGAAACACGCCCAAAACATGTTTATAAAAATCTAGTGATAATTTAGGCTTATCTATTTTACAGTAATGACATATATATGATATCTCTCATGATACATAGCATGCTGCTTTAAGGCCAATTGTCAAAGAGATATTTACTAATTGTTTTTGCAAACTGTCAATGAAAATTGTTTATCAACAATTACTATAGAAAACAATATTTATTCTATATTTGACGATATATTTGGATATCAAAATTCATCATTAGGTTTAAAAACACATAAAACAGTAAGTTAGTTTAAATTTTCATAACATGTCAACATATACTACATAAGAAATATACCGTTGAATAAGAAATAACCATTGTTGGTTATACCAATTATTGGATACTACAGTGCTTTTGGCTTACTCGAAACTTGTTTACACTTCTTCCTTTAGATCACGTGGAACTTACATGCCATCACCGTCTGAAGTACAGTTCTGATTGTTTTAGGTGTCATGCCCATTGTAAAGTGTATACAACAGTCAACAGACACCCCAAAACAAGAGTGGACGATTGGAAGGTAAATGACTAATAATTTATTAACCTTTCTTATTGAGCTGTTTAGTTCAGCAGGAGAGGCATCAGAGTTTGCAGTCGTTTGACCAGAGTTAGACACTCTGGTGGTCACAGGCATAACTTTACCCCTATTCTTTATACAAGAGCACCTTGTCGACTTCTCCATGGAAATACTGCTATCTCCAGCATCCATTTTAACGGGCTTGTCCCTTACAACAACATGGCACTACCCAATTTTGATTGCTCTTAGGAAGTAATTGTTTTGGCACTTCCTACTTGCGATTTTTGGTAGTCACCCAAGGGTTTTATTATTTTCCAACTTACAGCAAATCTATCATAAATACTGTACAGATGCCTACCAGCTCAGTAGGTATTTATTAAGACAATCAAATTCATGCTTAAATGATATTTTTGTGTACAAAATTAAAATTTACTAATTTGTGAGACTATTCTACAGATGATTGGATTTGTCATTGGAAATACCAAACATGGCGTTAGTTTCAAATAACATTTGGTGAAGCAAAATCAGTAACTCCCGAAATCGTGACAAAGACGACAATAACCGATGTTTTTGCAAAAAGCTTTGATATGAACTGAAATACAAAGAAAAGCATTACAGAATGAGGATGACAGATTGAAAGACCTAGCAAAACAGGTGGATAATTTGCGTGCAAAGAGAGAAAAATAGCCCACGCAGTGTAAACACAGTCGATTTTTATAATGTAAATGAAGGTAACCCCGCAAACCGAAGGGAAAATATTTGTCAAAGACCATAGACTCACAACCGAGAATGGACTTCTGCAGACGATTATGGTACTTTCAGCTGCAGAGGTTTGCTTGATCATCATCATCATCGTAAATCATCAACATCATCATTATCACCATAATCGTTGTCATCATCACCATTGTCGTCAACGTCATCAACTAATTCTTATAAAGTTTCTGAGACACCACATCTCAAAAGCTGATTGTTTTTTTAATGTCTTGTTGAAATGCCAGCTTTCAATGCCTCACTTATCTACAGAGAATACGTAGGTTTCCAGCAGACAAAGCTTCAACGTGATGCAAAGTTTCTTTCTTATTGCAAATCATGATAAAGTAAATAACAAAAAAGTTTTTGATGTGTTACTGTGAACTTACTAGCAATAAGAATGAAGTTTGGTTCAAAAGTTCTCACTTTACATTTTAGAAGAGAAAAACGTGCGAGGTAATTTGCTTCTGATGTCTGTCATTTTGCCAAATACCGAAAAACATTCATTACTTTTTTACAGAAACCATATTCAATGCTTGGAAAACCACATGTGGATTTGCAGAGTTCTCTCTTATCCCCTATTTCGAGACGTTTTTAGCCATTACGAGACACTGCCTGACACTGACAATATTTAGTAGAAGGAAATCATGTATGAAAGTAACCAGATACAACATTGGCAAAGTGATCAGAATGCCAAGACTTAGAGAGGTCAGCCACTGTTAGGCGCCAAGAGATTTCTGCAAGGAGATAAAGATGATAGACCAATATCTTATTTTGGGGATGAAATGGCAGAAGATTAATCTCTGACATAATGTCTTCAAATGTGTTATTGAGCTTAGATTTATGAACCTGGTTTGACATTTCAAAATCAAAATATCAGTCCAAGTAACAAAGGGAATACTCCTTCTGAATAGTTGAAATGTTTCACTTATGTAAAAGATCTGGCTGAAATTGAACACAGCTTACATGCTGTAGCAGTATACCTAAAGTCTGTAGCAGAAATATTACTTATGTTTGGTAGTCATGGTTGTAAACGAAGCAATGAAAATCTTACCCATTTTAGTACAGTTTAATTCCAAAAAGTATGATCCGTTCATATTCATTCATTTGTCATTCTCTATGTGGTAGACAACAAATGAAAAATTAAACGGGAATTCGAGAGATTTTTTATTCTACTTGAGGCTTGATCGTGAAGTGTGATCTAATAAGGACTTAAGTGTAGTCCTATTATACAAGGCGAGAGACATTTGATCATAAAATAAAAGCATACTACTAGCTGACTTTGCCTTGACTAATGCTAAAATCCATGCATTTGCATTGGATACAGAGACTTACAATGATAAGATCATGAAAACAATGAAATACTCGTAAGCTTAGTTAAAAAGGGGTATTTTTTGTACATATCGTCTCAAGTTAATGCTAGGGACCGCAGATGTAATATCCAGTCCCCGGGTGACTAAACGAATACACTTATGAATCAATTTGCGCGGTAGAGGTGATTAGAGGAGTGTCGTGGTTCAAAGATCATGGTGTAAATCACTTTGAGGATGCCAAATGTAATATCCTTGAAAGACCAACGATATTTATCTTGTCTTTTGTAATGTAATCGTATTCCGGGTTCGGACTTACAAAACGAATGGAATGTACTCTATATATGATAGGGATTTATGACACGGAAAGTAAATTTACTGGCTCTACCCGGACTCTTCTCTGATGTAGCTAAAGTATTATACATTCAAGTTATTTTCATTCAAGCATCCCTTTACTTCTGAATGGAAATACAATACCTGGTGTATACTCGAGCAAATTACTATAGACTGTTTGTAGTGAATAAAATATCGTGAATTGATTGACGAGAATAAATTGTCGTGACCCCATTGTCTTGAGTCAATTGTTATTAGTCAAATGTCGTGAATGATTTGTAGTTAGCCCATTGTCTTGAGTCAGTTGTTGTTATTTAATTGTCATGAATAAATTGTCGTGAACCCATTGTATTGAGTCAATTGTTATTAGTCAAATGTCGTGAATGATTTGTAGTTAGCCCATTGTCTTGAGTCAGTTGTTGTTATTTAATTGTCATGAATAAATTGTCGTGAGCCCATTGTATTGAGTCAATTGTTATTAGTCAAATGTCGTGAATGATTTGTCCACATTCTTGAGTCAGTTGTTGTTATTTAATTGTCATGAATAAATTGTCGTGAGCCCATTGTCTTGAGTCAGTTGTTGTTAGTCAATTGTCATGAATCAATTGTCGTGAGCCCATTGTC
>JANTCA010035954.1:0-20540 GCA_024741275.1 Chironex yamaguchii
TACGCAAGAAGAATAACAACTATATATAGTAAGCAAGAAGAATAACCACTATATATAGGACGTAAGAAGAATAACAACTATATATAGTACGCACGAAGAATAACCACTATATATAGGACGTAAGAAGAATAACAACTATATATGGTATGTACGAAGAATGACAACTATATATTATACAGTGCAACTGTTACCTTTTCGATCAATGTTAAAATATCAGCGCATCTTGTTGAATTACAGCCGACAACCAAGTCAACCAAAAGTTGAGCTGCTACCATACGGACACTGTTGTCTTGTTCCTCAAAAACGGAACCAAGGAACGGCACAACTGCTCCCTCGATCATCTCGTCCTTCACATGCAAAGGAAGATAGTAGCAAAATCAAGATAGCTTGTTCTTGACGATAATGATAAACAGTTGACAATTTTACTCCATGTAGATGTTAGTCTGTAATTTTACTAAATTTTCACGCTCTAAAAAAGCAACCAGCTATTTAAATGAGTACGGGGTTGCATAACGGGGTAATTTAGTAACCTATCTCGGAGTCCACGGCTAGTTGGCCGAAACAGAAAGCGCTTATATAAATTACAACATGCTGCTACTATCAGTATCATTTTACAAAAACACTCATGTCCTTATAAGACAGTCTTGAAAAATGGCTTGACCACACGAGAGACAGAAGGCATCTTTCCATGTTTCAAATTCTAGGAGACAAGTCTGAGGGACGACAAAGTGGAAATGAAAAGTCACCAGAAAACTGTTCCTTTTATAGCTCATCAGTGAGGAACCAGGCGAAGGATTTCGACCCTTAAATCCTTGTATCAGTTTGGGAGCGACAAGCGGGTCAGCAGTCTCATTGCTACCAGGAACAGTCAACCAAGATTTTCAAGATCCGACATTGTCAGTGCGCATTCATTTTACAACCGCTGAAATGCCCGATGCCGAATATCCATTTGAACGAGGTTTTTGAAAGACCACGCACAGATGCTCACACACACATACACACATACACAAACACACATACACACACACAGATACATACACATACACACAGAGAGAAACACCGACACATATGAATAAAAACAGGAAAATACGGTATTTCAGTTATTGCCAGGTTTGTATGCTTGGTACAACAGGACTACACCGACGCACACTCACTCACACACACAGATACACACAGAGAGATACACACCCAGAGAGAAAAACACACAAAGAGAAACACGCAAAGAGAAACACACACAGAGAAACACACACAAAAAACCAGGAAAACAGGAAAATAAGGTATGTCAGTCATTGTCAAGTTTGTATGCTTGGTACAACAGGACTAGGGTAGGGTCCAAGTGTTAATAGTTATTCAGATGCACCAAGTAAAATCTAAAATCAACACTTAACTCACCTCATACCAATGCCTGTGTGAAGCCACGATTGTTGAGAGCATGTCGAGTGCCCTCACCCGTATGATGCTTCTTTCCTCTTTCCTATAAAAAACACGATGTTTGACTCTCAATACAGTGTCTGAAATATCACTGGAAGGCATTCCAGTTTCTCTCTACAAATGCAGACTTTCCATAACATTTCTCCAAGCGCTATGGTCTGCTTTAATAACTGCAGCTTCCATAACGCCATCGTTGCTGAGCCATACTTGAACAGAAAGGAACTCATCAAGGAATCTACATAAAAGTGGTCCCTAGCACGTATTTCTGTGGATGTGCCTGCTCTGTAAAAAACATTTATTTCTGTCATTCTTCTATACTTTGAAGAGGAAGTGAACTTTACATTTGGCTTAAAGCGTTAGACTATGTATTCATTCACCGAAACCGCTATTTTTTCTGGCTGTCGAGAGATGTGAAAATTAATTCTTGCCTGTATCTTTAACGAAACCATTCCATAAAAGAAACCTCTTTTACTTTACAAAGCATGTATTTCACCTGTTGGCTCCATTTTTACTGCAGATCATCCTGGCAATCAAGTTTTGAGTACATTGCCTCCATAAGTAATTTGCAGAATTTTAACAGTAATCGCGATAAACACGTTTACACTTGTATGGGGTACGATAACCATTGTCTAATATTAGCAACCTTCACACTTTATCCTACCGGTGAAGTTCCATACACATACATACAATCAAATCAAAATGGTATGACGTTCGACCAGTAGAAACCTACAAACCTATGTGTGTACCTGTAATACTTTTCCAAAGCATTCTGAAGCATATCCATCCAGCCCTCTTTCATTGGGTGAATACTCTCTCCAATATACTGGAGCAATTTTACCACGGAGGATTCCTACAATTACATAAAAATGCAGCAGCAGTAATCACGTTGTAAGGATCAGAGAACGATTAATTAAAATTTCTATTCTAAGGCCTCCTAGTGCGAAAATTGGCAGATACATTGTTATCTTCCCAAAAACTGCGATAATATAACTGATAAAATGAGTCTCTTATCCACAAAACAGGAGAAAAACGGGCGTGGTAAGAGAATTAGGACAAAGGTAAAGTTTTAGGACAAAAATGACAGCTAGTAAGTCAACAAGCATTTTTGACTGCGTACAGCGACGGCTGAGAACAATTTAGAAACCTTGAGTTGTAGCGAGTTAATGAGTGGTTTGCTAACGGGAAAAGCTGAACATAACTACCATGTATAAACCGGTCATTTTGAGTAAAATTATTTTAAAACCTAAAGGAAATAGGCTTCTTAAGCAGCGATTGTCTAGACAGAAACATCAGTGCTACAGGGTCAAAATGTCACATACATATTGAGAAACAACCTTGGGCATGGTGCGAGAAAACTAAGAGCAAGTTGCATGGTTAAGATCGCATTGGCAATGTAGGTGATAGTTTAGGTTATGGTGAATATTGAAGAGTTTGAAACCACAAGAGCAGCCTTATGTCACGTATCAAATAACTGATTTCGTGCACCCAAACACTGTCTATGGGATGAGTGGACGCTTAACTATTTTACATGCTTTGCAGAGGGAAGAAATGAGAGTTCTATGCTATCACAAACGAAACTAAACGGAAATATTCCCTAGGGAATCCAAGTAGGATGCTGTCACACCTTTCCTGATGACACGAGCTAAACAGAAGCAAAAGGATACGTTCATAAATTTTTGATTTATTTTGCAAACTAACAAACAAACAAGCCAATAAGCCGTCAACAAAAAATTGCAAACATCAAAAGTTGAAAATAAAGCAGACATTGGAACAGAATTTGTTAAATCTATGCATAATAATTACTTAAACAACTACGTGTAAGGACAAATGATTGTGACTACAACAATGCAACGTCACTAGCAAGTATTGATGTTGGGGTTAGTGATAAACAACAGATACAGTATAACATTGTTTATAGGATACTCGTTATCGACTGTAGCTGATTCCCATGCTATGGTTTGGGAATTTTACTAAGAAGTGAGTTCTTTCTGAGAGTGGACTCCCTTCGCCTTTTCTCTCCAATGGTACTTTCTTTATGGTGTCGCGGATTCGAACTCGCAACCACTGGCTTGCAAGATCGTCGTCTTATCCAATATACCACGGTGGCTCAACACTTTAACATTAGTGTTCGATAATTGAACAATTCCCCCAAGTTCAAATGAGGACAAGCAACGTATGAACGCACTAAACGGCAAAATATCACAGAAGCTTCAAGGTAGTCATAGCAACAAGCATCAAAAATAACAAAACTTGTGCTGCATTGTCAAACAAGAAGATTGCAATCTAGAGAAATTCATTCTGTTCAAGCAACAAACAAGTTACCGGTCTATATCCAGCACATTTTTCAATAATTGCAAAAAATCTCTCTGTCGAGCCTTCGTATCGACCAGCAGTGTACAATTCCTCTATACTTGTAATCAGGTCGTGAACATTTTCCCTCAGCGAATCTTGGTCACTTGACAAACCCTAGCAATGTAGAAAGAAGAAAAATTATGCAGAGACACGTAAGAGGAAAGAAATACTACAAATGGCTACACAGACATGCCGATGTCAGTTTTCAATGAGCCAATGCCTTAAACAATACGGCTACCTATAAGTCTACATATGAGGTGGTCTAACGTACAGGGTGAGACTCAAATGAATGACCCCCCTCCCTCCCCCCACCGTTTACAAGCATTGATTGGTCGGTAAAAAGAGAGGAAGTGTCGTCATACAGAAGTTGCTTCGGTAGGTAACAGTTTAGGTAATTACTCATCAAACAAATTATGAGAAAGTGATTAAAATTTCATTTGTATCACTAGCCAACACTACGTGTGAACTCTCTCCTAGACGGATTTTTCCATCCAAAAAAGGCTAGCTTTATGACGTTCGTAGTGATGCATTTTTGTTGCTACTTAAATAAGGATATCCTTTTCTGATGTTACAATCGCCGCGTTTTTGTCGCTGCCCAAATAAGGCAGTTCAATGACTTTGATACCTAAGCGTTGTTTGCAGGTATACAAATAGGCAAAACCCTTTGTGACATGCCATTGAACTAACGAGTCCACGTTCTGTGACAAAAATCAAGTGATGTCAGGAGGTCTAACATGAAGATAAACACAGCAGACAAATTGATCAGCAGAATTTATACATTTATACAACATCGCGTACCTCGAGAAATTTCAGGAGATCCTCCGTTATGTCCAGCACCAAATCCCAAGTGACCACCTCGAGTTCTCTACCGTATTTCTTTACAAGGCGGTGAAGCGACAAACCCGTTTCGCGTGCCACAATAGGGTGATTACATCGGAGGCCCTTCATGTTTAAAAAGAAAAAAGTGGTGACGATAGAATGTAGTGATAATAGCTGTCAATTCTTAGGCACTATTGAAAATGTTAAAAATGTTTTTATTAAATTCGACTTATTGGTATGAAAACTACATTATTGTACGGAAAGTAGAACGTCGGCTTATACAGTTAAAATGAAAAGTTCCCACACCATTTTCGTGTACTGGGTGGCGCTTATCTCCTTTTGGCCGCACACCTAAGCAAGCACAGTGAATGCTACGGTATGGGGCTCTCCCACTGTAAGTTCCATAATCTTACCAGCAAGTGCCGTGTGGTAAGCAGGGAAGCATTTTATAACAGACAAAGCCTTTGATAATGACTCTCCCGTGGATTCGAACTCACAGCTTTCCGCGCGCAAAGAGAATCGAATACATGACTTGGATAGTACAGGCATTACAGCATAAACAACTTTACTAAACGATTTTCATGCTGAGTGCCAGTGTGCACGCTTTTCAGCTTTAAAGGCACTGTGCTATCGCCTCGATTTCAATTACGTTGCCTCTAAGTCAAACTGTAAAAACGGGTAACTCTCTTGTAAAGCCTAGTGCTCATTCACGCTTGACAAAACGGTCAGTCAAATAATTGGAAAGGAAATCATGACAATACAAATGTGTTATAAAATTAAAAAATAAAACTAAAAAATATCTTCTTTTCCAGTAACTAGTACACTGTAAAGTTACAGTCGCGCATAGCTAATTATCTGCTAGGGAGAGCTTTGTCGCGCTAATTAACAATCAGTAAATATAACTGAGTACTTTCTAAAATAAATGTGGTACCCAGCACCCTATGCAAGGTCAAATGAGGGATTAATGCCAGTCCATACCGAGAAGTATTGTGTACAGAGAAAACTAATCAAATGCGAACAACATAAATGACCAGCATATATTCACATAAATCATTAGACAGGACATTGAAAATAAACACCGTATCAACCAACGAAAAACCACTAATTCAAGCAGAAAAACTAAAGTAAATGACTATTGAATAATGCCCCGTTCACACAGCCTCGTATTCGTTTCTCCCCCGTATTTGTCTGCAAAAAAGGAGCTTGTTCACACCGATTCGAATTCGTTTCTCTTCGCTTTTGTCTGCAAAAAAGGAACCAGTTCACACTGAATCGTATTCGTTTCTCTCTGTTTTTGTCTGCAAAAGAGGAGCCCCTTCACAATGCTTCATATACATTTCTCTACGTTTTTGTCTGTAAAAGAAGAGCCCGTTCACACTGTTTCATGTTCGTTTCTCTCAATTTTTGTCGGCAAAAGAAGAGCCCGTTCGCACTGATTTGTATTCGTTTCTCTCCTCTTTTGTCTGCAAAAAAGGAACCAGTTCACGCTGATTCGTATTCGTTTCTCCCGGTCTTTGTCCCCAAAAGAGGAGACCGTTCACACTGTTTCCTATTCGTTTCTCTAAATTTTTGTCGGCAAAAGAAGAGCCCGTTCACACTGCTTCGATTTCGTTTCTCTCCGTTTTTGTCTGCAAAAAAGGAGCCCGTTCACACCGATTCGAATTCGTTTCTCTCAGGTTTGCCTGCAAAAGAGGAGACCGTTCACACTTCTTCGTATTTGTTTCTCTCCGTTTTCGTCTTTAAAAGGGGAGCCAGTTCACACTGTCCCGTTTTCAAATGCTCCGCTCCGCTCTGAATATGATAAGTGTTCACACTGCTCCTGCGAAGTTGTTCATGTAGCCTCGCTTTGAAACAAAGGCTTCATTCACAGAATATTGTTGGCGTATGCAAACGAGTTGGTGTTGACACTGAGAACGGAGCGAATTCACTATTTAATATGCATCGTACTCAAAAGTATCCGTATTCATCATCGTATTCGAAAAGCTCTGTTTTCATGTCGGAGCAGTGTGAAACGGACCTAGAAGAGAAATGGCTATTGCACGTGGCATTGACTGATTTTCACAAAGACGTGTACTTTAGGAAATGTTATGAAAAGTCAAATTAAATGTTAAGTAACACATGTGGCTTAACTAAAGCGCGATGTTCAAAGGCTACTTACTCGTTTGACGGAAGGTAACAGAGAGATAGGTTTGTGACGTAGGCTTGGAACTCGTTTGGAACCCCAAACACACATGCCGATGAAAAAAACAGCTCCCCTCAGCAAACTGATGTCACTAACATTCGCACTAAATGGTCAGGGATAAAAATACAAGAAATTGGTTAAAAGGACCCCAAAAAAGATGTCCGAAATTGGGCTAAACAAAATCCATTAGAATGCTATTCGCCTAACTGGGAACAAAATGTTTGTCTCCATGGCAACTGTCACTACAACGACCAAGTTAAACCGAACATCCGACAAATTCACTGTTTACATCGTAGCCATACTTTCTAAAGCTCCACCTTAATGTATTATCGTGCTCGACTACGAGGACTAAGCCGTATAACAACTAGCGACGTGAATAAAACAAGGATGTGAACTGATAGAATAGCCTCATTCCTGATACAATAGCCTCATTCCTGATAGAGCTAAGTGGAGAAAACTACATCGAAAGGAGCCAACCAAGAAAAATTAGGGAAACGAAAACAAGAAGAAGTACTTATCGATCTCATTAAGAGCGCAACTTTAGGTATACTAATGTTTTGGTTTATGTTAGGAATACTAAAGATTTTTGGTCTATGTTCATGTCATCACTTGCAAGTAAAAGATTGAAGAGGAATGTTTTTATCTGTCGAAAATAGTGATGACGCCACTTTCTAAGAGGAAAGATTTCATTATCCCCAAGCTGAAGTTTTATACTACCTTAAAACACGTAGTCAACGACATTCAAAGGTACTCAATGAACGACAATACAAAAGTACACCGAATTCATTGGGACTTGAACCCATATCTTACCGCGCAGACACTCTGCGAACTTAGCTAATAATCAATTGGTGTAGGCAGTGTAGCTTTTCCACTTCGTTAATCGCTCACCAAGTTGTTGTACGCGCTTTATTAAGAGCTTGTTTCAGATTTGTTGGTAATAATAAACAAAGGGTTCATTGAATAACATGACATCTACTGATACACAGATAGACGTTGATCTAGTTGGTACACCTCACATTCTCATGGTCTTACCCGACAAAGATCACACGTGTACAGGAGAAGGCAAAATTAAAGAAGGCTGAATGACTGTTTCTGACAAACGTTGCAAAATTTGGTATACAGTTTGCCAGGAAAAACATCGACGCCAAAACTTTTTCAGAATACTCAAAGGGACGGCTATCCCCCCACCCGCTTAAAACCTAATGCTTATTGCAAAAATCACAAAGTCTTCGTCTAGCACATATCCCGTTCCGCTTATATTTTATGACTGGCATGGCTAAAACGTTTCCACATACGACTTACAGAAAGAAACAGCATTTCTGTGTGCTAGCATAGCAACTTACTCATCTTCCAGAATGCAACACATAATATACATAGCACTATGCCCAAGTCTCGTTCCAGCAAGTTTCTTCATCAGCTACAAGAAAAAAAACAAACGATAAGACTTGCTCAAACTCGAACTGGCATGTGGAGAGTAGGGCAAATGACTTTTATTAAAAGCAAAAGAAACGTCAACGTAAAAGACAACAAACATCCTCCCTATGGCCGCGAAATTTAATCCACTTTCTTACCTTCCAGCTCGAATGACAAAGGCTTTCAATATTAACAGTCTTGCAAAGGGTGCTGATCAACGGATGCAACGCATCGGATGGTAGTCCGCTATAGCTAACAACAGCATCAAGTAAATCGAGTACCATCTGCAAATTTGAGAAAAGGAAATGTTCAGTAACCAGAGAGACAGATTAAAATCGGCATGAATGGGAAGCCAAATAATTATTTGGAGGACAAGAAGCATCGGCTGAAATAAAAAATTCCAGTTAAGACACTGGTACGCCCGATGTTGCTATACGGTTGCGAGGCTTGAACAAAAGAGTAGAAAAGAGAATGTGCAGCTTCTAATTTACCTGTCTGAGACAAATACTCGCGATATGGTTGTCACAGGGAGTGACGAACGGAAAAAAATAAAAGAAATAACGCCCGTAAGCAGGATAAGCGACGAATTTAGAAGGAGAGAGGAATGGATTGGCCACGTCACGGGAAGAAACTTGACGATGAGCAATGGCGACAGGATGGCAACCAACAGAGAGACAAGCGACTGGACGACCAAAGACCATATGGTGAAGAACGGTAGAGAACGACCGAGGACAGGAAGAGGGACCAACAGGAATAAAGTGTAAATCTTGACAGAACACAGAACGGCTTAGACCAAGGCTGTTGAAGCTAATGCGTCTCGAGGTGCGGAGAGCACTAAGTGCTCAGTAAGTAAATGAGTAACCCTACATTCACCATAGCTCATATCATACCACAAATAATAGATACAGCGTGCAATACTTATCATTAAAATGAGTGTTTGATAGCCACTTTCATGGTCAGATATTGTGCTTGTTAGGGACGCCATTGAGGTTCAACAAGCCATTTCCATATGTTTCTGTAGTGAGCTTACATTGCCTTGCCGATAGCTGTTACCCTGATCTTGTCTGCACCACTTAGGAATAAAGTCCTACAGTTACGTCATTTCACTCGGTTATATAGCATAGTAACGTCCAGCCACTAACACGTTAATATCTTTAACATCAATATATATCAACATAGGTGAGCAAGAGAACACCATTTCCCATAAACACTTCATTTCAAAAACTGCCCTTACCTTGATTTCTTTCTCGTCCCTAGCTTGGTTACAATGTTTGCAACTTAAACTAAAATCAGAAAATTAACGCATTGTAAAATCAACTAACAATCTGATTCTACAATTAGTCTACAAATCACCTTGAAAATTTGCGACATTGCGCTAAAAACATACTTAAAGGCTTTTTTTTTCGCTTGACACTTTGAAACGTTAGAAAGGAAAGCATATGTACATGGCAACCTATTTATACGAAACTTGTAGCAAAACTAGCAATCCTAGACAAGAAAGGAAACAAAGAACAAAAAAACAAAGAAACAAAAAATTATTGGAAGAGTCCAAGTGAAAAAACAAACTCTTCCTGTCCACAGAGTACTGGTTTTCTAGTTTTAATGTAGACAGACTCCAATACACTTAGGTGAAAGGACGATCTTGCTGTGCCAATTATCCGAATGCAATGTGCAATGTCGCAAACTTTCAAGGAGATTTTCAAGTTTTGTACCACGAAAATATTGTTCAATTAATTCAAAGGCAGTAAAGTGCGTATAAACTATTAGGAAAAGTTATGACAACAACAGATAATAATAGTGGGATATAAGGCTCAGTTTAGACGTCGATCTAAATCAAATTATCCGAAATTTAACAAAAACTCGTTCGACATTAGTTAATTAGGGACCTTCATCAGTTGAATTTGACTCGACATTGCCACATCGTTTAAAGCCAAGTCGCTCCTGTGTCGCTCTTGTGTCGATCTAGTGTCGCTCTTGTGTCGCTCTTGTGTCGTTTTTTGTGTTAGAAAATCGTAAAGTTGAGTCACGTTTCACACCAGTTTGAGTTCCATTTAGAAGATAAAATTGTCATGGATTTCACCATAACATTACATTTACAGAACGGAAATTTGGCACAGGAACGACGCCAAGCTGGGCCTAACATGGCGATCAATCAGGAAATTTTGACTCACAACACACGACAATACGCTAATGATCTGCATTTCAATGTAAAATGACCCATCTTTGTATTATGCAAAGGTTTCTAAAAGACTATGGCAAATATGAAATAACATTTTTATATTACTGATAAAAATCATAAACTAAAAGGATCACATGATTACGAGTACGAATTCTTAACTTTACTTGTCCAAGAGAAGTATATTGTACCCTTTTCTCAAACAAGCTATTTGAAAAATCAGAAACCAAAATGTGGGCTTTATCACTCGAATTTGTAATCCCTTAAGCCAAGTGATGCAATTCAAGGAGTATTTAATTACCATGACTTTCGTCGTGTCCATAAATTCAATAACACGCATTAGATATACTTAAATACACTCAAAATTAGATAAATAGATATTTTCACACCACAACATCACTGAGAACGATGTATGTTTCATACAGAATTATGACAGCATACATAAATGACCTAACCAAAAGCATTAAGAGATTAGAAAAAAAACAAATGAAAAGTTTAATGTCATTTAATGTGTCATTGATCAGATATCGAATGCTACGTTGCGGCCAATTAATCACTGCAGTATACTGATGCATGTCCGATCTGCACTCATAATCGCATCCACTCAACAGTACGTGTAACAGTATTCCTTTAATGGTTTTATCTATGTCCAAGATCGATCTGAAATGAACCACAATCACTCGGAAAGTGCAACCCTCTGTCAAACCAATGTTATAAGTTGGGTCCCCTAGTTTCTCAAAATTCAGATTACCTGTACTAATGGGTGTCATAGTTTCTCCATGGTGACTTCCTCGCTAGTTATGGTTTCATCAAGATATCATTACCAAATACGGGCTGTTCTTATTATCGCCATGGTGACTGGGTTATCTCCACGAGGACTTCCTTAATAGCTGCGATTTTACGACGCTAAAATTTTTTCCAGGTTATCCCCAAAAAAGAATCAGTTGGTGATGGTCAAGGTATCAACACATGATAAAAACTCTATAACAATACGTTGACAAGATTTTAAGCATTTTTCAAACTAACCAATCAACAAACACACAAACAAATCCTGGTGAAAAAACAACTTTTTGGTGGAAGCAAAAAGTGATATGTACTCGTCGACCGATCTCTTTCCTTTCCGAAAAGGCAACGAAGTAGCAATTTGGTCTTGTTATTTTTTTACACAGTAGTCAATGGCAATTTATTATTTGAATCTAATAACACATAACAAATTAAAGGATAAAAAGCCAGTTCCATCAATACTAAAATAATTTCATTAAGAGGCATTCTTGGGTTCTCACCTCACTAGAGATGTAATAGTTTCCTTCTCTAGGAAACTTGAATTGTAATGAACAATGTTAATCAAAAAATTAAGGACATCTTCAGCCCTAAAAAGGAAAGACAGATGATTGCCCAGCATCATAAGAGACATCGTCATGATGATTCGATTCTATTATCGTTAAAAGCAAAATTATCAACACAATTATGATTTCTTCTTCATCAGAATCATCATCATAAACAGCTTTGTAATAATCCAAAACTCTTTGTAATAATCCAAAATCCAATATCATCTTCATTGAAAAATTTTTAAAAGATGTACCTGCATCAAAGCAGCCTTCAAAGTATTTTAAGGTGCTCCAAAAGCCACGAAATCATAGCAGCTAATGCCTTCAAAGTATTTCAAGGTGCTCAAAACCCCAAGCAATCAAAGCAGCTAATGCCTTCAAGGTATTTTAAGGTGCTCAAAAACCCAAGCAATCAAAGCAGCTAATGCCTTCAAGTTATTTTAGGGTGCTTACAAACCCAAGCAATCCAAGCAGCTAATGACTCCAAAGTATTTTAAGGTGCTCAAAAACCCAAGCAATCGAAGCAGCTAATGCCTTCAAAGTATTTTAATGTGCTCAAAACCCCAAGCAATCAAAGCAGCTAATGCCTTCAAAGTATTTTAATGTGCTCAAAAACCCAAGCAATCAAAGCAGCTAATGCCTTCAAAGTATTTTAATGTCCTCAAAAACCCAAGCAATCATAGCAGCTAGTGCCTTCAAGGTATTTTAAGGTGCTCAAAAACCCAAGCAATCAAAGCAGCTGACGCCTCTGAAGTACTTTAAGGTGCTCAAAAACCCAAGCAATCAAAGCAGCTGATGCCTCCAAAGTACTTTAAGGTGCTCAAAAACCCAAGCAATCAAAGCAGCTAATGCCTTCAAGGTATTTTAGGGTGCTTACAATCCCAAGCAATCCAAGCAGCTAATGACTCCAAAGTATTTTAAGGTGCCCAAAAACCCAAGCAATCAAAGCAGCTAATGCCTTCAGAGTACATAAATACGTTAAAGAATCCCAAAAACTCAATGCAACTAAAAGTATTAAAGCGCTTATAGAATTTAAACATAAAATAATCTACTGCATTTTGATACTCAGTAACCCAGTATCATACACGGCACCCAATCGATTCGAGTCATATCAAGGATTCAAAATGCAACACAAGGGAATGCAATTCACCCTTACCTTTCACCATTAAGAGCAGTTGGTAAAAAAGTCACCAAAAATGTGCCTAGTTCAAATAAGAGAAAAGATCTTGATTGATAATAATAAAAAAATATGGTAGTTAAAATAAGCGTATATCGGCACCAATAAAATTAGTTTCAATAGTATGAAAGCGAATACCAAAACAAAAGAATCAGCCAGAGGCTGGCAAAAGGATTTAGTGGATTCTTTACTTAACAGAATAGCTTAGATATTTTGATGGCAAATTTCAGAAATAAGGTTATTAAAAGTTCAATATAACTTAGATCTTTGTTCAATTCTGACTTCTTACTAAAATATGAAATTCTACATATGGAATTATGGAACCCAAATGTGCCGTAGAAAAATAAGCTAGAATTTGTCTTGTGTGATTATGACTTAAATCAAACATGGTTTAAATCAAATATACCTTTTTCTGGCAGTAGATAATGTTCATACATGGGTTTTGTTCAACTAAATGAAATATCCGAAATCAAAGGTATCAATATTTCTTTTTAATTTACACAAACCACAATTGTAAGAATAATCTACGTCAAATTTTTTACTCCGGCTACCAACAACTCCAAAATATATTCAGCCTGGTTTTTAATAAAATTGTGGTGTTAGACAATACGATAAGCAATCAACCACCTTCTACAAGTACAGAGTGTATATACTGAGCACAAAGCAATGTACACCCGTCATATATGTACACAATATGAAGTTACTAACATGTTAAACAATCACTCATGTCCCATTGTACGTATCACTTCCATTCACTGGTACAACACATGGCAAATGTATATTCAAAAACACGCACAGATCACTGACATATGGATTTCCATTGCTCTATTGTCTCGACTAGGTGTATTTAGCTCTTTCATAGTTGATTTGTCTCCGAGGTTTTTGGCGCCCTACTAACCCTACACTACGATAGCTAAATTAAACTCAACTAAATTATCCTAACAACAGTTAACATTCTTCAAATCCGATTTAATCAACAAATTCAGAAACGAAAAATGTAATAAGCCAAAGTTTTTTTGAATCCAAGCTGCTTTTAATCGTCTTCTCAAAGTATTTCTTACATCTACTGCCAAACAGATGTCCCAAATAACAACATTACTTGAACACAAATTCCTAAGCGGTGGAAACTTTTAGAACTCTTAGTACTCTCAGAACTTAAATAAGTCTTCATCTGTGTGACAATCGGTTAATTCTTGGGTTACTTTGTAAGCAAAAGTAACACAGTTTAATACACGAATCTCATTACACTCAATAACTTGGGCAACTGTTTAAATTTTGTCGACCTATCAAAACAAATGAAAGAGCTTACTAGCAAATCGACATTTCACACAATTGCAAAATGCAGCAAGTGTTGCAAGATCCTAGTAGCAGTTTAAACCCAAGGTTGTAGTTGCCGGAGGGCGGGGTTTCATGCCCCCTTACTTTTTCGCATAGTAAACATTTTGTAAAACTCTCTGTTAACAATTGTCAGCTATAACTACTGAAATTTGTCCCATGGAATGAACTACCGACCGAGTGTCAACATTTCCTGTGTTTTAGCTGGTCTCTATGTCCTGTTTGGCAACAGTGCTTTTGGCTTAAGGATTACGAAATGAAGAGGTAATTTACGTACCTAGTTTTAGGCAAACGTTTTATCATCATCATCAACATCACCATTTTCATCAGATGACCGTCATTATCATCATCATAATTACCATCATCATCATGAAATGATCAATCGTCATCATCATTATTATTATCATCATTATTATCATTATCATACTCTTCATCATTATTATTATTATCATCATCATCATCACCATTATCATTATCAGTGAATGATCAATCGTCATCATCATCATTATCACCATCGTCATCGAAAAAACACTCTACAACTACCGATATTGGCATTTTGTACCAAAGAAACACCTTCCTATCGTCATAATCATCATCATAATTACCGTGATCATCATGAAATGATCAATCGTCATCATCATTATGATCATTATCATCATTATTTTCATTATCATACTCATCATCATTATCATCATCATCATCATCATCACCATTATCATTATCAGCGAATGATCAATCGTCATCATCATCATTATTACCATCATCATCGAAAAAACACTCTACAACTACCGATATTTGCATTTTGTACAAAAGAAACACCTTCCTACCCATCTGTTCACAATATGATATGTCTTTCCCGTTGTCTGTCAACACTTGCAAGAGGTCAATCCTGGAACAACAAAATTCAAGATAAGTCCTTTGGAAGCCTTGACTGAAACGTTTCAAAAATTAATTTTTTGATAAAAAAATTATTTTTAAAAAGGCTTTTTGCTCTTCTATACTTTTTCTTTGCATGTGTTCTACGAACAAGTAAACGATTCACAAAACAGAAAAGCCGTGGGGCTAGCATGGAATTATGAAATAAAATAAATTTGTTCCTTTACCACCCTTTTGAAAAAGATAACAGTCTATCTGTCAAGTGAATAAGGCCTTGTAAGTAAAAAATTCATGGATGGGTCGTTATCTTCTTCAAAAGGGCAGTACAGTTACAAATTTATTTTACTTTTTAGTTTTGCAAATACAACCAATATATCGACTTTCTTTAAGCAGAAGTGGCTTTTGATTCAATTACTCAAACCTGTTATAGAATTTGTTAAGCAGACAATACTTATTTTAGAGCATTTTTCCACCGCCAGTCAGTAAATCAATATTGTCATCAACGCCATTGACAGCAATGTTGTTCACCTTCCCTTTAGAAGTACTTTTGCCATTTTAATATAATATGTCAAGTGAATAAGATAAGAAACTTGGCAAAGTCAAAAACGAAGTACAAGTACCCTATCATGTTGAAAATTACACAAAGTATTTTACCAGGACCGTCGCAATCAAGGTTCGAGCCTGCAGCTTTAAACAGCAAGCGCTCTTGTGGGGTTCAAAATGTTAAGCGCTAGAAGAAATTAAGCTCACATTTTTAAAACTACTGTATTTCGTTGCATGAGTATAGGCATAGTCAATAGCAATATACAGCTAGAATAAAACTTTAAAATACATGAGAGTGACAAAATAATATAATCCAAAGCCAAAAAAATAGAATATAAATTGGCAAACAAAATGAGTTCTTAAAAATGATGATTGATCATCTAACAAGCACCTTGATGAAAATTCTCTTGTATTAGAATAACATATTGCAGACCCTTGCTGAAGCCTGGGTCCTGAAATTTACTCTGGCTCCTGCCTTCCGACAGTACAGAATTTTATGATGTAATCCAACTGGCAATTATATGTACAAGGGCAACAAGTAACGATTGGTAAACAGTGTGCCATACCGATAAGCAATGTCCTCTTTCACATCATGGCTCACAATGAGACGAAAGAATTGTGCTCTTAGCATACCCAATCTCATATGCTACAAAAATACAAGCAAAACATCTTAACAAAGGATATTAATCTGCATGTAATTTCATACGTCTTATACTAAAGTGCATCACACTATTCAAGAAAATTATGTCGAAATGCCTATTTCAAATGATGTCAAACTATACTGTCAGTATTTTCACATTTCACAGCCAGACTAAGTACTAAAACTCTGTTTACAATCTACCATACAGGGCTTAAGACAGTTATTACACTTCATGGACCATTTCTACAGCTAAATTTGTCACCGAACTGAAGGAGCATTCATATTCATTGCTACAAAAACAATGCATTGACTTACATTGCCTCCTTAAACAATGAAAACGACTTTGAAAACTTAAAAACTAGCTCAAAGCCACTTGATGTTCACATTTGATGTTGCATATCACACGCAAAAATGTAAAACATTTTTTCACTAACATCATACACAGGAATAGGAAGACTTGTGTTATATCAAGACCAAAATTGGCAATATATTTCCGACATTTTGGATGAAAACACACAGTCTTGAATACAAGGGAAAGTAATATTTTCTGTATTAAACAGTGCACCAGAGAGGTAATGGACACCTTTTTATCAACTAATAAAATTACTTGTATACCATTTGCAAGTTGCAACAATACTGTAAAAGATATGAAAACATATTACCTGGCCCGCTGCCAATGCAGTAAGAAATCGCAAAGCTGTATGTCTTGCTTCCGTGGCAGTTGAAGGTAGAAGCAAGTCTTGTATGTTGTGCCAAAGAGCTTCAACAGCATGCTATTTGAATAATAATCAAACAAGAAACATAAGAGAAAACATCAGGTAAGGCATACCGTGTAAATCTTATGAACTCTTTCAACAATTACTGTTTTCTCCTATACCATGGTTAAAATGCAACATCTACTAATCACGTATACTATGTACTACCACCAGTGACACCATTTTTTATTAATACTGCAGATGGGATGGGATGATTCAATACATACCAACATGTAAGGTTAACAGTGCATTACCATTATCTGCTTATCGGATACAGTAGATTTCAATAATGGGTAGATTCAAACTGGTCAACCTTTGTTTTGTAGAGCATTCAAACAAGCACAATACAACACTAATTACTTTTAACATGTGTTGTATCATACAAAATATATCAAGATATATGAATACACCATATAATATATCAAGAGATTTTTTGATTCTCTATATTTTTACAAGGAGTATAGTTATATTAAGAGTACTTCTAGTGCATACAAATGACATAATCAGTGCATAAACATACATCCTTCCAAATTACGAGGCATAAAGTCAATCTCATCTGTAAAAAGCAATTCACCTATTGACCACTTTATAACAGTCACAACAAATGACCAATAAAAGCCCAAATAAATGGTGCAAGTGAATTGAGAAATGCAATGGTTGCAACCATGACAATCAATAGTCTAGCTTAAAATTGAACCAAAATTAAATTGAATCATAAGTAATCACACAAGGCACAAGAACATTTAGACTGGAGGACTGAAAACCAGTTTAGATAATTTTGACAATGGTGCAATTGTAAAAGAAAACATGCATGATTTGAATACTATTTTGGGTATCAAATTCAATGCTGTCACAGTTTGGGAATGACATTAAATACACAATGCAAGTTTGGACATTGCCAGACAGTCATATGGTGAATAACTAACCTAGATGTGCTACAAATGCAAGCTATAGTGTTAGATTGAATACAATAAAAATTGATTGTCGATCATCATGTTGAATGCTGATCTATATGCTGATTGTCGATCATCATGTTGAATGCTGGACTAATAAAAGAAATGAGGAATAATACAGCCATTGCAATTGCCATTGCCAACTTTTTTGAAGGAAATATTTCACTAGGCTGTTGTCTAAGTTTGTTTTAAAAAATGCCTATTGTCAACCGGAACCATTGAATAATTATTGTTGAAGGACTGCACCACTCAATCTTTAGTCTACTTTTACTTTTAGATGTAAACAACTTGATACAACTAACTATTGTTGACTGAGTGGAAGGAACAAATGGTTAAAGTTTATCATGTCACGAGTCAAAAGCTTTTTCATAGCTTTATTCCAAGAGAGACTTTCTCAGTCTGACAATGGGAGAAGGATCTCTTGAAACATAGTCCAGAAGACGCTTATGACTTACAACATGGTACACCTATTTATCCACAACTGGATACAAACTTTTGAGATGACATTTACAGGGTGTGCTGCGTATACCCTCTGGGCATGCTACTGGCAATATATGGTGGAAATATTGATTTTGACACAACAGCACTTGGAAATGATGATGAATGTTTTTGCGATTTAAGACTTAGGACTACACTAGCATGCTAAAATTAGAATACAAGAATTTCTGGTATTTGATAAGTATATTAATGATGTAATTTAAATCCAATAAGAATGCATGCTAAAAAAGCATATGTATATCAACATTTTTGCTTCAAATTGTCCATTTTGACAGAGTATCAACAGCAAATGTAAAAATAATACTAACAGCTACCATACAAAGCCAAGTACTTAAGCCAAGGTTTATGTATCTACAGTAATGAAGCTGTAAAAGTTTCAAAGTAATGTTTTAAAGTTATATAAGTCCTTGCCGTTGAACTAACCGAAGACTTTCATCATATTTGTATCGCTTAGCTGACAAGTGTATGGCTTACATGTTAAGAACAGTACAATGTGACTAAACCATTTATGGTTATTAATCATTTTAGTCATGTTCTAATGCATGTAACTTTCGAAAAATTATCTTTATGAAACAGTTTCGATTCACAAAGATAAGGTAAACCATCTTAATGATATCAGACACTTGACTGGGCTGCCTTGTTGTCTCTGCAAAGAGCAGATAAAAAGAGCTAGTGAGACATTATAAGCGAGAAGATGAACATGGGCATTTGGAAGTCATTGCAACATGCAAGTAACGAGTGAAGTCTAAAAGCAATTTACTTAAAGGGCATTTAAATTGGACTCTTGTGTATACACAAGAGAAACAAGAGCAGTCTTCCTGGACAAGCTAATTAAAAGCCAGAACTTTAGTTTCACCAATGTCAAATTAATATCTCCTGAGCAGATATCAAATGGATCTTTAACTTCCATAACAAAAATTATTTCCCTTCTGTAATGAACCCTGCAAATACTTCTCCATTATGTGATATTTATAAATCAGGTACTTAAGACTACATCATTACAAGGTGATGGCTTTCTGTGTTGCTAGGCCAATAAGGATTAAAATTGTATTTTCAAAATATGCAGCATGTGTCCAAATAATGGTAAATTGGGTACACAATTTACAATGTCTCGGCTTAATACTTGACACTCATGTGAAAAAAGTGCCTGTCAAAAGGCATCATTACATTAACATTGGCATCCTAATAAAATAATGTTTAAACATGTTCAGACATCTACAACTGTACTGGTATATGATATATAGTAAACCCTATGCTTCCCTTGTGAACTTCAAGACATCTGACAGCTTATCAGATATACGAGGTAGAATGACATGACAACACTGGTAATGATGGTGTTGATGATAACACCATGGTTGTGATGATGAATAATGATAATTATAAAAAATGGAACTCAGAACTCAGTGTAGTCACTTCAAACAATCCTAAAAATTGACCCGTTTCTTAAGACTCTAACTTTTGCATTGTTGCAGTCAGAACATAAAAAAATAACTTTATGGTAAAGAAAACATAGAATAATTGAAATTTTAAGCCATGCAGTTTGTAAACAAATGGTTGGTAACAAGGTTTAATTTGTATTTTTTCCTCAAAACTTTACTGTAAACTATCCAATCAAAAGACACCATTTAATACCTTTTTGTTTAAAGAAACCGATGGTATTTTACTACGACCAATAAAAACAGACACATTTGTAATACTTGCAAATGAAATTAATGTTACAATCAAGAATCAATTGGGATAGGGAGTGATACATGATGATGGTGATGATGATGATAATGATGAGGATGAGGAGGAGGAGGAGGAGGATGATAATGAGGGTGATGATGATAGTGATGATGACGATAAAGATGATGATGAAAATGATAATGATGATAATGATGATGATGATAATGATGATGATGATAATTACAATGAAGATTACAATAATGATGGTTATAATGATAATAATGATGACAATGATGAAGATGATGATGATGATGATTACAATATGATGATGATGATGATGATGATGATGATGATGATGATGATGATGATGATGATGATGATGATGATGATGATGATG
>JANTCA010035965.1:0-20537 GCA_024741275.1 Chironex yamaguchii
GATGGTGTATTTTTGAGTTGTATATAATTTTATACACTGTTGGTGAGTGTTGGCTTGTTGAGTTATTATATATATATGTGTGTGTGTGTGTGTTTTTAAGAAAGAGAGTGGTCAACTCTCTGGAAATCCTGCATAGCCTGGCCCAGTTTGCAACATATGGCACCCAGCACGGGCCTGGGCAGAAAGATTTGAGGATTTTAAGACACAGTTGTGGCAATGGAGGGCGATGAAGTTCACCAGTTGAAACACTTCAAAGTTAGTCATAGAGGAAATCGTGCCATTGCAACAAAATTGCAGAGAGAAGCAGAAAAAAAAATTGCAGAACGATGGCTTTGAAATCACTGAATCAATTATCAGACTGGATTCGTTATCTGTCACGTCGACAGCCAAAAGCATTTTTCAAAGTTGGAAGAAATTTTGAATAAATGTCCCACTGCTGAGCTCAAGCAAGATATCAAAGAAACCACAGAATGGAACAGGAAGATAAATGGAATCTTATAATCCCATACTTGCAAGGTCTTCATTTAGGAGACTCTTTTGACAACAGTGAAGTTAGGACAATAGACATATTAATAGGTTTAGATTATTATGATGATGTTACTCTTAATGATATTATTCAGGGTAGTTCAGGTCCTGTTGCCCCAAGGAGTAAACTTGGTTGGTTATTGTCTGGTGTTGGTGATAAGCCCAAACTAACCACTAACCTTTCTACTAATATTGTTTCAAGTTTTGTTTTAGATTGTTTGCTGCAATTTCCAGAACACGAGAAAAGTAGCCAAGAAATTTCAGATGCAAGATTTTTTGAGGTGCCAAAATTTTTGGCTGGTTTTCAATGAAAGGACAACAGGCGACACTGAATCAGTCCATGTGAGTAAAAGGGGCAACAAGGATAATTCACCAAACGAATGGCATGTAAAACACAATAGACAAACGTACAAAGTTGGCCTACCCTGGAGAGGCAACATTGTGTTGCCAACCTATGTCTAGCTTGTTTGAAATCCCTAACCGCAAGGTTGAAAACTGATGAGGAGCTATTGAACTAATACAACCGAATATTTGCAGAGCAACTGACCACATTGAAAAAGTGCCAACTGAAGATGAAAATGCAGACAACGCCAATTTCATTGCTCATCATTGCGTAATAAGCAAAGATCACAAAACAACAAAGGTAAAAATTGTTTTTGATGGTTCTGCCAAATATAACCCTGATTCCTATTCATCAAATGATCAATTGCAAAAAGGGGATTATAGCATGCCTTTGATATTCAAGTCCCTAGTTTGTTTTCGTACACACTCAATTGTACTGACAGCTGACATAGAAAAGGAGCTCTTACAAATTGGTATTGCAAAGCAAGATAGTGATTTCCTGAGGTTTCTGTGGGTGGTGATCTTTGCAAGGAAAAACCCTCTATAATTCATTATAGGTGGGCACGTCTTCCCTTTGGATTAAAACCCAGTCCAGCAATTTTACGGGCAACAATACAAAAGCACCTTGTGCAATTTGAAGAATGTGAACCCAAGACTGTCAAGATTTTGTAACAGTTGTATGGCGACGACATGTGTTGTGGGACAGACTCCTCTGCAGGGGCACTGGAAATTAATGAGAAGACAACGGCAATGTTGTCTTCAGGGGGGCTTAAACCTGCATAAATGGAAGAGCAATTCTGAGGAAGGGCTTTCAAAAATGAATGAAGCGGAAGGAAACAAGCCCGTTGAAGGAGATGACAAGAATTCAGTCATTCTGCAAGTTGAGCAAACATTTGCAAAGTTTTCTATTAGCTTCCCTACAAGAAGTACAACCAGAAATGTGTCAGGGGTGAATTGGAATTTCAATTCAGATCAATTCCATTATGATGTTCAGCAAATAATAGATCTTGCAGCAAACTCCTCCTTTCAAAAAAATCTTTGCTAAAAATTGCTGCAAAGGTATTTGTACAGGAGACATTGTCTTACTGAAAAATGAACAGATGAAAAGATGCTTTCGGAAAATGGGAAGAAATACAGAGTTGTTACCTGGAGAGGATGGGTATGTAAGAGCTGCAAAGATTAAGGTTCCCATGGAAAAAGGAGATAAACGCTTTTACTACATCTATTAAGCATATTATTCCTTTAGTGCTACATGTAGACATGAACGTCATATGTAATCGTATTTAGATCAGAGAGGTGATCAAACCCTGGGAGTGTGTTGCAAACCTTATGAGCCATTAGCGAATAGTTGGTGAAGTGGTTGTGTCAGTTTTGTAATCCAAGTCTAGGATGCAATCACGAGGGAATCCTGCATATCCTGGCCCAGTTCACAACAATACGGTTCTTGTTCAACAAGAGAAGAAGCAGAAATTGATGCCAAAGTGTAATCCTACCCCATACAAGGTAATTGCTCATAAAGGCATGACAGTTGGGGCAGAAAACAAAGAACACCATCCTATTACACGAAATGTTTCGCATTTCAAGCAGATTCCGGACATGACTGAAATAGATTATAGTAGCAAAGATGAGCCTGGTACAGAACCTAAACTAGAATGTGATTATAGGAGATCAAACAGAACAAGAAGAGCACCAGCGTGGTATGGAGACGGACGTTCGTATTAATATATACGAATATAGACTTTCCTATATTCTTATTGTTTTGTTGTGTTGTTTAAAAAAAGGGGTGTTGTAGTAATGATGTATGTATTGAATACAGACGTTAGAGGGAGTTAGTAGGATAAGCAAGCATTCGATCACATAAATGGACATCCAAAATCACAGATTTTTGCCATAGTACAAGCGCAGTTTTTTTCGTCCATACTACTACAACCCACATAGTTTATACTTGTCATCAGCACAATTTTTAGAGCATATGAAAGAAGCTGCCTGGTTATGCTGAGTACCTCAGCGAGGTGCACAATGTTCTTTTATTGTTTCACTAATCCTTGCTATCATGTACTATATTTTCTTAGTGCTGACCCATTAATTTGATAATTAAATCATGCAACCCACCGGTCAAATTTTGAGCTGACATGTAGATGGGCTTCAAGATGTATCAATATCAATCTAGGCAGGACTTTAGTTAACCCACCAGCTGACCCAAGGTGAAATTTATACTTATTAAGCCTGACAAATAAGGAAAAGTTGATCTCTTGTCCAGACTGGCCGGCCGGCCTAAGATTCAGCTTATTTTGTAGCACTGACGTAATGATTTGTCTAGGTTTCCTGCAGCATGTTATGCTGTATTTCCTAGAACATTCAATTGCTAACCTTCAAAGACAACAGCAATGTTAGATAAAAGAATATGTTGTGCGACTTGTGCGTGCGCTCAAATCCCGATCGGGATTGTACTGGATGCGAAAACTAGCAGCCCTAGCAAACAATGGAACAGAAGTAGCAGATCACTGAAGATGAAATGGTCAATAACTCTGTCCATAGCACAGGGTGAAATAAGTGACTCCTGTAATATGGTTCCACTCAACATTATTGCATTTTATCGATTTTGGAGATTTTGAAGTCTATCAGGTCAGATAATGTGGTTTATCACTCCACACCCACTTAACCAGTTAACAGAATCGACAAACAAAATGGGCAAGCGACTCAATCAACTGTAACTGACAACCAGACGAGACTCAGCAGGATTAATTGTCTTACACAATGTTTTGCAAGAACATTGAAACAAAAGTTGATAGTAGATTAATAAAAGAAGGTTCGCGATTATAAAAAGAGAAATCATCACTTACAAAAACAAACCAACAACTTGAACAAGAACGTAAACATGCAGCGAAGATCACAGAGTTGTAAATGCAAAGGATGTCAATATCAGCTACATTTATTCTAATAATCTAAATATGTCGCTCAATTTTAAAGACGCTTAGATAACGTATTGATAGTGATAAACAACAGCATGATAAATGATTTACACTCTAATTTTAAGTTAGTGAAACCGTGAAACCTTACCATAGCTGAACCATAACAAAAGATTCAAAGCAATGACCGTGTTTCTCCGAAACTGTCCCTGTTTACCACAATAGTTTAAGGATCCCATAACAATTTTATCCAGGAATGGACTTTCCTTTAGGTGTACATGGTTATAAAAGGAGTCAAATCAAATCTTTTGTTGTAGATCGTGCCCTTGTTACATCCATGCGTGAAAGTTTACAACCATGACGATTAAATTGTTCAACCCATGTTCTCAGGACCACGTGCTGTGATTTGCATACTTTAGGAAATTTATGAATAAATTATGCGGATTGCGGCTCTCCAATCTTGGGAGATGGTCAATGGTTATGTCACAAAATATTCGTGGTTATGTTTAGTCAAATTAACACAAACCAGTAATACTGGTAAGTTAATATTAAGTGCCCTCATACCTTACCATAAAGTCAGCGCATGCTAACCAATGAAATTCAATGAACGTAATTGAGAAGTACTAAAAAACTGTCAAGTGACGAGAATTGATTTGTTGCATTGTGGCAATGAGGCGTTGTTACATTTTCGTGCTTGACCCTTTTGTACGGTTGCCCCCCACTGTAATCTATCTCGCAAGAAATTCTACCAAGTTTGTGGTTAACATCAGCTTTAAGTAGACGTCAGATTTTCATTGGTGAGACCCAGGCTTGTCGTCCCGATGGTCATAATAATAACTTTACTTCAGTTCCTGCGTAGCACGTCCTAGTACCTAGCACCATCTCATTCCGGAGCACCACTGGATAACTGGCCAAACTGGTTTTAATGCAGCTTTCCAAGAAGACATAATGACCAGGGTCGATAATGCTGACAGTCCTGCTATAGATAGCTTTAAAATTTGCCTTGAATTTTAATCCTTATTAGAGACCGCCGCTGCTGCTGCAAGAATTGTTTTCTTATGGACACCAGATAACCTGCCATTATTCATAAAAAGTCAATGTTGCTTCCAACACCATTTGGTGTATAGGGCGGCCTTAAACTCCTTGTCCTTAGCTTTTGGGCTACGCAACTATGCAAGCACAGTAAATACTACAGTAGGAGACTAGCCTACTAACAGCAAGGTCCACCCTACGATTTTGAAAGCGGTTTACTATCACCCGAGTGGCCAAAAAAAATTAGCAATTTCAAAGGTAAATGATTTAAAAATGATGAGATAATTTATCACGTTTAGTGTAGGATGTTTGTTGAAAGATTGTTTAAAACATTTATATTTTCAAATCTTCTTCGACAAATTTTCTAAAGATGCTTTGATTCTGTTGGGCTTTGCGTCGACAAACTCATTAGCAACATCTGTTATTGACATTTTGTCAGTCATCTTCTTGTGCGATGACAATATTGCTAAAGCATTGAAGCGCCTTTGCGACATAGTAGATCGAAACCATGTCTTCAAACTACGTGCCAACGAAAAGGATCGCTCAGGAGTTGCGCTTGTAGCTGCACCAACAAGTACTAGTTTCAATAACTAAATTACATTGTCAATGAGCATTAGTTCTGAATTTGTTGCTACTGTCGTTATTTTCACTTTTATCTCTTCGAAAGTAGAGATTTGTTCATTTACAAACATTTTGCGAAAAATTAGAAGTTCCGAGGGCAATGCTAAAACATCCAGATCATCTTTGTACTTATCAAGGGCATCTAATTGAGCTTGGTAGGATTCGGAGTTGATAGCCTTTACTAGCAAATGCTCAATGGATTACCATAGTGTCGATAGGGTCGTAAAAGATGATGCAGTAGTGCTCAGCTGCAGTTTCTGGGTGGACTGATTGTGTATTTCGTGATGTTTCTTCGTGACCCTCGACGAACTACGAGAGGGAGTACTTTGATTTAGGACGCTATCGACTCTGCTAAAAGTGGGGGGGCATGGGGGTACGGTAGCGTGGGTCCTGAAACGCTATTGCTTATGTTTGGATATCTAGTTTGGAATCGTGAGAAAAATTGGTCAATTGTGCATTTCGAGCAAAAAGCACGAAACTTTGCAGTAATGTTCTCCAATATATGAAGTTGCAAAAGTGAAGGGGAACCAGCCCATTGCGACTATATCAACTATTCAATTACGGACCGGATTATGTGGTAAAAAAACCTAGTTATTTACCACCGAAGGTCTCCATGTGTAAAGTTAATTCGGGTGGTAGTGCAAATTCAAGCAAAGATTTTGAATTGTTGCAATACTGTCTAAATGCAGATCTTGCACAAAAGAAATCAAGGACCCTAGTAAGAAGAACAAGTTTCCATTATTCAGCACCATGACTAGCGGCAAACGACCTTACAGATCAGATATTGAGAAAAAGTCTTTGAAGAATGATGTCAGAATCTTTTCATGGCTTTTCATAGTGACACAAACGAGAGATTACGACTTGGATACCTTCCTTAGTCGTGAGAACAGTGCAATACCACCTTCAATAGCTTGTGATGGCAAAGTAAGATCTGGAATAAAAGCTGACCTGCTGCCCTGCTTCAAAATGTCTGCAACTACCGAATCTTTCGTGGCAACCAACACCAATGAAATACAGGGAAAATGTACTGCAGATAACAATGACGCCAGCTCAGCAGAATTTGAGGGTGCACAAGTCATCATGACCATACCTGGTAAAAACTAATGGGAAAGTTTTGCATGGTTCTGTGCTTGTTAATCTTTTGAAACCACCAAAGCAAAGTACATTTGCGGAGTATGCCGGAAATGTCTTTGTGTCAATGGTGACCAAATAACTGCAAACAGTAGAGCGTGTTGATATTACATTTGACATATGCAAAAAATAGTCTGAAAGGAAATTCTCAGCAGAAGAGGGATACAGGGATACGGAGAAACAAATTGGCATTTTTTTCTTAGAATCGACAAACACGAAATAGAACTCTTCAGAGTCCTTTCAAAGCAGATCATAATGAAAACTGAAACTAGCAAGATTGTTGTCACAGCCTTTGAAGACAGAGTTCTGACCTCGATCGATGCACAGATTGGGACTTGCCTGTGCAATCATGAAGAAGCTGAGACACGTGTGTTTCTTCATGTATTGGACATGAGAAGACATAGTGGCATCGAACATGTGATGATAAAAACAGTTTACAAGGATGTTGTTGTTCTGGCAGTAGCATTGCTTGCTGAGCTAAGTGTCAAAGAATTGTGGACCGATTTCGGAAGCGGCCAGAATCAAACATATTATCTGTCGTATCTTAAACAATATAGTCCACAAAGTACTTGCAGGGTTCATAAAGTTCCTTAGTGGTAAGTAGAGAGTATACATGCGCTAGATAGAGAGCGTCAACAATTAGGCTGTGATATACAAATTCCAGTAGTATATCCTCTAAAAAGAACTCTCTTTACAGCTTGAGATATTTCTCTGAGCCTATACTCCATCAAAGCTTAATTACATTCATCTTAAACCAAAGTAATAGAATTCCTGGAAATTAATTGCTCATTTAGGTTTGAGAAATCCATCTAGGAGCCAGTAGAACTCTCCAGAACAGTATAGAATGGTATAAAAGACAGTAGAGCATTCTAGAAGCTTTTAGAACAAAATAGAATCAAATGGAACTTTCTAGAAGCTTCATGTAAATATTACATCAGTGCTGTTCCTGCAGCACAGGGAAGGTTTCTAGAAAATTCTAAGTATACGTATCACTTTCTAGAAGCTTCTAGATGTAAATTTTCTAGAATTTGTAGACGTACATTTTCTAGAAGCTTCTAGATGTCCATAACATTATCCTGTCCATGCAATCTACAACATCCTCGGACCAAAAAGATCTAAAGGACTTTTGTTCTTTCATGCCTTCACTGGATGCGAACAAGCTTTGTTCTTTGCAAATTGGAGGAAGAAAAGTGCGTGAAGCACATCGAGTAACTTTGATGATGTCCCAAAGACTTTCATAAAACTCAGCTCCACACTGACAATAAAAGCCGTCAAGGACGCAATGACAATAGTGGAACGCTATCTTGTACTAATGTACGACCGAACAAGCAACTTTCTTGATGCCAACAGCTGCCGTCGTGATCTACTTGTGAAGAAGGGGTGAGCGATGGAAGCCCTCCTACCCACATTTGCTGCAGTTTTTCAACACCGCTTTCATGCCGCTTACGAAGTTGGACATGCCTGGAGGCAATCTTTGGTTCAGCAGCAACAGTTACCATCTCCTTAGGATTGGGGATAGAAAATGGTAGGGGGAACTTACTTGCCTCACTGGTCTGACCTTGCAAAAGCTGTGATAGCAGTCAGGCAACTGATACAATGCGGATGCAATCCCAAGAATGAATGCAGGGGAAGATGCAAATGTGTCAGAGCGGAGTTGAAATGCACTGAACTAAGCAGATGCAACGGTGACTGCGAAAGAGACCGACTGTGTTGTTTTATTTTTTTATGGTTTACATCGTGTTAGTATTTATACAGCGTAGTGTTTTTGTTAGGTGGTTATGTGCTCTACCAATGCTGTTTCTAAGTTTAGTGCTCCTCTGTTTCACCACATATCCATATTGTATCTTATCCATATTGTATCTTGCAATTTCTTGTTGGATACAGCAGTGGCTTTTATCCATATATAACATGCAATGTGGTCTATAAAACTGTTTCATTAAAGTCCATTGTCCAGTCAGTAAATTACATGCATGGACTGCCATATTGCACACAAAAAATTTGATTTGTTAATTTTCATTGAAATTTTAAATTGCCATGAAATGGATGTCACTGCATGAGCATTGCTCAGGCCTTTATGGAAAAATTTAGCCCATATTTACTGAAATTATGGTGAAATTGTAGCTTGGAGATTTGGTCCGCAAAATACAAAGTTGGAGAGAGGGAAATTTTTGGTTTCCCTTCTTATTTGAAACAGCACTTGTTAGTCTGTGTTTGTGCTAAGTTTAATGCTTTTTGCTCAAAATACACAATATTTTCACGATTCCATTGCACTAATCAAGCAGTGAGAACTAGTGATTCTTGGAAAAGAAGTGTAAAAGAATGAGAGGAGGGAGCCACATAGTAGGGTTGTTGGAGCAGAGGAAAGTAAATTGGGTCATTCATCTGCCTTCGAATAACTTTAAGAGTTAAAGATACACTGAATAACAACTAGTTAGAGAAAGCAGAAACAGTTGTAGATCATAAAACTGTTTCAAGTGAAACGGACATGTGAAAATCGCCTTGAAAATTTGCGAACGAATTTAAAACTATAAAGCTATCCGTCTGACACTGACCACATAGTTGTAGATCTAGCTAATTCAAACATCATTGCATTAGAAACATTACCAGATCCAGAAGATGGGTCAGGAGATGCCACCTTGAGAAATCTTGGACTTGCTGTTTAACTAAATGGTTGTCTTTTAAACTCTGCCTCTTAACAACGATAGTAAAGTTTAGTGACAGAGATTTCAAACAACTCTTGTATAAGCCCTTTCAATGGTTGCATAAACATGCACAAAATGAGGCTTTTTTTTGGCAGTGATAGTTTCTCCATGATTTACAAAGACGACTTGATGTCCGGCCTATTATGTACGGCTTTGACTGTGCAGTGCATTTCTAGAGTCCCCCATGCCTTCCTTAGTTTCGCAAGAAAACGCCCTCGAAACTCTCCTGCCAAACTCTGCTCCACGGATGCCCACTACTTTATTCATGGGGTCTTCATGATATCCTGACTTCCATGTATGTTTGACTCAATAATTTTCGGCATTGGACAATCTTGTAATGATATACGCAAATTGTCTTCTTTTTTGCCGATCAGCATTGTGTATATAGTGGTTTCCAGTTTCTTGACCAATTTTCTATTACTGCTCAAATACATGAATTTTTCTTTGTCATTAAGCTTGGTAAAATTCTTGAATTATAACATGACAACAGTGAAAGTCCTATCAGAGAAATATTGGAATCTGCGTGCAATAAGATATTTTTCTAGCTATCAAGTCGCTCAGCTGAGTGCTGTTGGCAACAATGAAATAAAGTACAGTACTACCTGCCACATGGTCGTCAACTAGATCGTCCTACCTACCAGTCCTGTCTTGTGATGAATGTGGCTAGACACCCGGCAGGACCAAAAATTGGACCTGTCAAGGGTGGATGAGTCCATGTAAAGGTCAATGGTTACCTAATGAATACGTGTTTTAAAGCATAGAAAAGCATTTATTGTGATAAAACTTTATCTGGCCATTCACTTCGTGTGAACGTTCCCTTACTCTTGTTCTACCGTACCTTGCAATGGATCCCCAAAAGGGATGTCAAGAAAGAGTTTGGACCCAACTCCTCCCTATTCATCTACATCCGTCCAAGATGTTTCTTTTCTGAGGATTGGGTACCCTTTACGGGCCAGTAAGTTGTGTAGCGATGGACGTAAGAAGAAGCGAGAGGCTTGACCAAATAAACAATACAGTAATTGAATTTATGCATACAAATGGCAGAGAATAATGGGTCTCACTTGAGTTAAAGAGCGGAGATCCTATGAGACAGCGCATTAGCTGTGTCTTTCTTAGCATTCCTACGTAAGGAGCCTACTCTCAGCGCTAAGGAGGGGAAAGGATTAGAAGAAGCAGTCTTCTTAGTTGGCCTGTGCTTCTGCGGCTGACGTTTTGTTCACTTCCGTAATAAATACACACAGTCAATTGTTGATATCTGGAAAACTGGTGGATAGGTCAGTTTACTGGAAGAGACAGTCAACCCTACTTTTATGTGTACTTATGTTCTAATAATCATTAATCAGTGTCCGTTACAGACGTCGATCGTCATGACTCTCTCTTCTTTTCCTCCCTTGATATTTTCCAAACGGTGCTCAGCGCCGCTAGATACATCTACGCCCATTCCCTCATTTCTCATAATGTGAACCAAGAATTCCAACTGGAGATTTGGAAAGTCTTCACGATTTCCTCTTCTTTCCCTACCCTTTTTCTGTCTAATAAGCCTTAGTAATTATTTTACGGGACCATACGTCCATTACTTAAATCCTCTTCTTGTGTCCCTCAACTGGCCCCTACCATTCACAGCCATGAAACAAAACTGACCACTGGTATGTCAGCCACAGCTTGGTGTAAAGCTTGATCTGGTAACTATTGAAAACTATTGAATGCTTCTTTTCCCTTTGCAACTCTGGTTTTAATCTCCATGTTCATTTTTCCTCGTAAACTAGAGATTTACAATAGTGGCATTCTAGCTCTCAAGGGTCTCGGTTTGCAGGTGAAGCTGCGCTCTGTGAGAAAATAAAGCTTATACTTTCTTCTGCTCTGAAAGAGCTAATGAGTAAGGAGGAAAATCGTATGTCCATTTCGCCAATTACTTGGCGTCTACGCTTACGGTACAACTATTACTCTTAATGACAGAATACATACCCTGCGTATAAGCCATTACAGGAAAAACAACTGCTTAATATAGTCTATGTTTACTTCACAATTTTCACAAATACTACCCAAGTTTAAAAGAGACTTTACAGCCAACTAAACTCGTCATCAGTGGCGTACAGATCTCCGACAAAATTTTAATTGTAGGAGATTCCAATGCCCGGGTAATGAGGAATCTAAATGCGTGGCCTTGTGTGAATGGTTCGGCAAGGGATTGGCAATTCTACACACGAGGACCAAACAATAAACCAACTCGTCTCTAAGGAGCCATGAAACAGCTTAAATTAAACAAATTACCCAGACTGCATTGTAGCAGCACACAGCAGACTGGTAGCAATACACTAGCAGCATACAGTTTGCAAAGACCATGCACCATAGCATTTCTCTCCTATAACAAGAATGAAACTGCCATGCAAAGGTCATTCCGAGATCCATTGTCTCTCAGATAAGTGACAACGTCCTACCAGAATCTTAATTTGGATTCGGAGCTTCATATCCTCCTTGTGCATTCCTTGAGAGTATAGCATGTTCTTGCAAACAATGACAGATGATAAACTTCTCAAACCTGTAAGGCAAGAAAAAGTCAGGAAAGTCAGTAGACAAACTACTATCTTGTAATGATGGTGCATAAATGGGCCACTTGCAAGAGGACCTGCAAGAAATTACTAATCAGTACTGTAGAGCTGTACAAAACTTTGGGTAAACTATCAGCCTGACTAAAAATGATGTTCTGTACTAACTGGCTCTGGGATACATCTATAAAGAACAATCTGTTTTCACGGATTACAAATATTTAATCTAACCACAAAATTCTGCTACTTTCGATGCTTCACAACTTCGTCAGTACCCTTTGACAAGGACAACGAAATAAAGTCAAGAACCCAAGATGCCTTTGGACAGTTAAAAGACGAAGACTTGCCACAAAACATAATGATGGTTGCAAAAGTGCAAGGGTTTTCAAGCCATGATTTTGTTAATCTTATTTCTATGCTGCAATACTAACAGTGCAGTGGCAAAGTATTCTCTTTGCAGACCGAAGGTTATGCGTACATTATTAAGACTTTAAAAATGGTACAAAAGACTTTTCTTACCAACGAGCATTTGTGAGATAGATTATAGTCGATAAGCACACAGTGCTGCTCAGGGCCCACGCTACCCGGGGGCCAGGGGGCCAGGGGGCCATGGCCCCCCACTTTTTAGCAAAGTCGATAGCATTGTAAACCAAAGTACTCCATCTTGAAGTTCGTCGAGGGTCACGAAGAAACATCATGAAATACACAATCATTTCACCCAGAAACTGCAGCACTACCGCACCATCTTTTATGATGCTATTGACACTGTGCTAATTGCAATCAAAGATCGGTTCGAGCAACCAAGCTATCGATTTTTCTCCTCCATTGAGCAGTTGCTAGTAAAGGTTATCAACTCCGAATCCTACCAAGCTCAATTAGATGCCCTTGATAAGCACAAAAGTGATCTGGATGTATCAGCGTGCCCTCGGAACTTCTAATTCTTCGCAAAATGTTTGTAAATGAGCAAATTTGAAGAGAGAAAAGTGAAAATAACGACAATAGCAACAAAATCAAAACTAAGTCTCAATGACAAAGTAAATATGTTATTGACACTAGTACTTGTTGGTGCAGCTAAAAGCGCAACTCCTGAGCGATCCTTTTCGTTGGCACGTAGATTGAAGACATGGTTTCGATCTTCTATGTCGCAAAAGCGCTTCGGTGCTTTAGCAATATTGTCATCATGCAAAAAGGTTGCTGACAAAATGTCAATAATAGATGTTGCTTATGAGTTTGTCGACGCAAAGCCCAGCAGAAAAAGCATCTTTGGAAAATTTGTCGATTTTTGGCCGATTTTTGTAGATTTGAAAATACAAATGTTGTAAAATTTCAATAAACATCTTACAATAAAAGTAATAAATTGTCTTGTCATTTCCAAATCATTTACCTTTAAAATTGCTAATTTTTTTGGCCCCTCGGGTGATAGTAAACCTAGCAGCTTCTCGAATATGCCCCCCCTCCCGCCACTTTCAAAATCGTGGCATGGGCCTTGTGTTTTGCATATCCTTGCATTGGCGGATCCACAGTGTTGCGAGTGTTGCTTAAGGAACTGTCAGATTTTCAAATATCCAAATATTTATTAAAAATCTAAGTATTAGCAGTAAAAGTTGCAGAGGTTATTTTTATTAGTATCAATAATGAAAACTCTCATAGACGTTGATGTTTTTAATTTTATTTTCTGTATTTCAAGTTAATTTACTGGAAATTCCTCATTTATCGTTCTTTGGCTCTTTGAGGCCACTTCCGTGGTCAGGGCTCATGTTTCAGTATAGAGCCCTGCCAAGTGTTTTGCTATTCATAGTAATGAGATTTGGGTCTGCTCTTTGCCGCTGCTCTTGGCCACTATCTGATCAGTTCACATTTGAAAAAGTGGGCGTGGTTTGTTGCAAGCCAATAGCATCGCTTGCCATGAGTGTTGCAGATCAATCAAATGACAGTCGTAAACGTCTGATCTTCATCATGAGTGTTGCAAACCAATGACAGCACGTCTAGGGTGTTGCAAGCGAAATAAATACGAGTTTTTGAATAGCCTCATTCAAGTCTTCATTTCGGGAACAGGTATTGCTCAGGTCGTGATTTCCTTGAGAGTGTGCTTCACTGTTTTATGATTGAAAGTTATTGTTTTCAGAGAAGTCTACGTTTGTAAATAAAGTAAAGGAGAATTGTAAATATGAAATCACAAATACAATCGCAAGGACATTCTGAAGAATGAGCCCTATATTTTCTTTGATGCATTACGTCTGCAATTTCCTGGTGCTCAGTTGGTCATGATCTGCATGGCCAATGCTTTCCCTCTTGACTTTCTCGACATCTTAATGAAGTTTTCTTGATTTTAATGTGCAGAGTTACTGGGGATGGCAATTGCTTGTATAATGCATGTTTTATATATCTGATTTCTGATGAGAGTCTGTTTATTTATTTGAGATGCCTGACCAGTATGGAGTTATTCCAGAATTCTGCATATTATGACAATCACCCCATTTTCTATGATCAGTGTCTGCATAGTAGAACAATAAACGCAAAAAACTGTATTTTCCAACATGATATCTCAAGTCGCCTACAACTTGTTTTTTAAAGACGAATGCATCCAAGCTGTACTAGAAGAGGCAAAAATATTTGCCACAAACTTTTCATATTCATCATTTTTGTGTTTATTGGCATTGTCTTCTGTTTTGATATTTCCATTGAGTCATTTCATCCTATGGAAATTAGCACTGCAATCCTCATGCTAAAGTCAAATCATAGACTCAAAGTAAGAAAATGAACAATTAATTCACTGAAACTTTGGTATTGATATAACTCTGTTTTGTTGACTTGTTTGCAGTTCTGTTGAAATCAGTTATTTGTGGTTTTGATATAAACTGATATAATCTGAAAACTAAGCTGATCTACTGTGCATATTGACTTTCGATGCTTCCTTCGGATAAGAATGTCATAGACAGTAACGCTATTGTATTTTATGAAGTTGAATACCCGGAATATCAAATGTAAACTATGTATTATGTAAGAATTTTATGCATAGGTGTGGTCGCTTCCATTTTCTGGGGGTCCGCCCTAGACGCCGCCCATTCGCAACACTCAGATTTTTTCCTGGATCCGCCCCTGCCTTGCAATATAAGGTGCCTCTAACACTTTCTCGTATAAAGATAGTTGTGAGCTTAACCCTTTCTTCTAGGAGCTTCAGCTAGGCTGCACATCAGCGTTTTATCCTATATACTGTTTAATCAAAAGCCTTGCGATGGTTCTTGATCTATTATTCATGGCCCTTTGAGGTTTTGCTGTAATCTAATTTTCTTTCGCAAGAAATTTTCATTTCCAATTTTTGAGAAAAAGCTCAATTTATTTGTCAATAAACTATACGCGCCATGTTTTTATGTTAATGAACATGACCCTTACTTTTCGACCATTGGCCAGTTTGAATTTCCAAATATTGTTGGATTGCGGCGGGCAAATACAATTTCCTTGTTTACATATGCTTACCCTCATGTGATCTTGAGATCTTGTAGATCTTTCCCCACTACTGTTGGATTGTGACCATGACAAACATAACAAGAGATTTGCTTATTTTTCACGATCTTTAACTAAATAGTCTTCGACTGAGGAACATTTCATGCCGTTTACAATGTCCAATGACCATGGAATAAAGACAGCAGAGTTAAGATCCGTAAGCAATTACTGCTTTTCAATTACATCAGTGTATGCGTCTGTTTCATTTGACACCACCAATCGATAAATCCTATTTGCCCGATCATGGCAAGGTGCCAGTGACATGTAAACATAAGTCTTCGTTATCAGGGATCACGTTTTCCGCACAATATCTTGTTAGCCTGTTTTAAAGTGCTTCTTATTTTAACTTTTTTACTTATTAAGTTACTTATTTAAGTTAATATTCAGTTAATTCTTAGTAAACTATTAATGTATCTACTCTATTCAGAAATTTTCAGCGGGGCCATTGCTTATGTGAAACCTTGTATAGAATGTATAAATGAGTATGTTTGTTGTACAATGTAAAGTTTAGCCTACTCACGTGTATAGATTGTACTGGGTGACAATGACATGAAATTTGACAACATGCTCAGTGACGAATTTCTTACAGTAATGCGTACTTTTAGCTAGTCTAGACTTTGCAAAGTTTGACGTGTAGATGTAGAATTCCCCAACTGTCACACACTACATACTGGGGGATGGGGGTGGGAGGGGGGTTGGTTGTTAAGTATATATATGAGAATGGTTGTGTTGTGTTTCTACAAGCAAAAGTACTACTAGAAGTATAAGTAACACTTCACCAAGAACTGTTGCGGTAACAGGGTATGTTGTAGGAGTAACACTGCCTTCATTAAGAACTTTAATAGTAAACAAGGTATATTGGTCATTTAAATGATGTAGAAGAAAATAAGAAAAACATGTAAAATGTCTAGAGTTGAGGTAATTACTCACTAGAATTACGATTCGTTATCCTAAGGTTATTTAGTCCTTGAATTGATTCTGTAGATAACGCCTGTTGGAAGATCTTGCAGCTGAAATACAGTTTAATTACTGTTTCTGCATGCTCAAACAAGTACACTTAAAAATTAATTAAACTGACAGGTTCCTGTTGTTGAAAAAATACTGAAATTAATAGTCGAAAATGATCCTGTCAAACAAAATATTGTATTGTGGCCAGGCATCTTCTGTATTATTGCTATGACATATGTTTTAAGTATTTTAAACTCTGTTGTCAACTTTGATTGCAAGTTAAAAATTATCTTGTAAAATTTGATAGAGTGGAGAAATGGAGATGTACTTAAAAAGTCCTTTAAAATTGCAATTTAGAATGCATTACCTAGAATCTCAGTAATTCCATAGATAATGAAATGGACACTAGATAGGAAATGGCCAAGCTGGACTGCAGAGTATAGTAGATTCTAACAAGATCTTGGGTCTGTAAGAACAAAATTTCCAAGTGTGAAAGTGTGCACCCTGTCAGGAGTGTACACTTCAAAACACTAAATTTGCCTTAATAAAAACACTAAATAATAGGACACACCACACCCTCTGCTACAACCTTTGCCAGGTGCACAGGGCCATTTTCGAAGAAATATCTTGGGTGTCCACTTGCTATACTCTGCAGTCTTGTGACAAAGAGAACAACACGTTTTTTACCTGAGAAAAGCAGATACAAACACACAATATCATCAGTATGTACTGATATTTTCCTGTTATTTCTGGAACAGTTATCCATACATTGTGATTTTAAGCAGGTCTTGAAATAGTTATTCTACTATAACAAAAATTAATTAAAAGTTAATGAAGACTGTAATATCTTGACTAGGATTAATTATAGAAATTGATTAAACAGGTATTTTGTAGTCTGATGTAATGATGATATATAATCTTGTGTATATAAGCCTCATGCTAAAGAACACTATCAGCTACAGCATGAGACATGGAATGATTAGATTTGTGGATATAACTTACCAGTTATCCTTGTGGAGATATCTGTGTTTTACTGGACTTCTATAGCGCTCGTGTGGCGTTCTCCAGGATATAAAAAAAGACCTTCTTGTGGTGTGTTTTGCACACAAATTAAGCTGTTTTGAATTGTAGTCATTGTGTTTTTGTGTTATCAGTGCTTGTTACTAGTGCAGCAGAGCAGCTTTCCATTCTGTTCTAATTATATTACATAAATGTATGTTTTTGAGTAAATAAGATGAGTAAGCTCCTTTACAACTCTCTTCATTAGGTATATTTTTAATCTCCATAGATGGAATGGTTCATCAAAGTGAAGAATCACGTTAAAAAGTGTCTCACTATTAATGACTGTGGTCCACATCAGGAGAAGACTGCTTGGAATGTCACGGCAGAACTGATCTCATTACTGTATCAAAATGAGACCAGTACACTGTATCAAGACCAAGCATTTACAGTTGAAATACTAACTATATGTGATGTAAAAGGAGGACAGTTCACAAATGTTTGCACTGCTACTTATAATGACAGAGAAAAAGATTCTGATGTTGGCAAGTAACTCTCATCTTTACTTTCTCTTGTTGGACTATCAGTGTTTTGTATGATATACTTCAAAGTGTTTTGAGCTCTGTGTTGGTGTGTTCAGTTATTATTTAACAGAGATGACACTATTCTTGTTGTATTGCCGATCATAAGGTAAGTCTTAAGGGGCATACTACTTTATGACCTTTGTTTCATCATTAATTGTATTCAAGTAGTTGAACTCTTTCCAACATTCAAAAATATTTTTATTGGCAAGGCTGCCTAACTACAATAGCCAATGATTTCCCTCATACTGATTGTGCCTGTAGGAGACCACATTGCTGCAATAATTGTTAGTGAATATATTGCATCAACAAAGGCTCATTGACCTCAGCATCTACCCTGATGACATTAGTACAACTCCCTAATCAGCAAGCATTGTAAAAGATTGTTTCAAATGTTTCTGTATCTTTGAAACTTAAAACACCTAGCACATAACTACAAACAACAACTATTTTCCTACTATTAATTCATTTTTAGGAAATCAGCAATTTTCACAATTGATAGATCCTCTTTCTCTGATTATCTTTAAAGGAAAAGAAGCCACTTCAAGTATGAAGTCTGTTTTGGTAGGTTTTATCACATCAAAACCAAGAAATTTAGTGGATTTGTCACAAAATGGATCTCTTTTCTTTGAGGACCAGACAACTACAGTTACAGTTGAGGTAACATGAAGTCAAATTATTTTTTATATTTTATTTCATTTCATTTTATCAAAATATGTGCCTCTCATGGTATTAAAGTTATTTATAATAAATGTGCACAATAAATGTGCTAGACGTAATTGATGAATGTACCACATAAAATCGATCATAGAGACACATCACTGGCATACAAAACAGGGGATTACCACAAGGATGAAAATCAAAGTTCACTTGATTTGATGATTTTAACATTCTATTGTTTTGGAAAATTAAATTGCACAGTAATAAAAGTATAGTTACTAGAAATCTCTAGGCAACTTTTATGGTTAGCCTATAATGTCTTTTCACTTAATACTTGAGGTGAACTCTGTTACAACTGTCTGTCCCAGAGTGTAAGATATTCTATCCATACAATACAAAGGATATCCTAGCGCCAGCATGTTATTTGCTATCATGTTTCTTGGTATATTAGGTCCCAGATCTTGATGTCAACATACTTGAGAGATTGGTAATGATACCACAGTGGAAGATCATCTCTTGTAGAGATTTTTCAGTGGAACTTCTTAGTGGCAAGTCTGTTAATATTCTTCAATGTATTTGATTGTAACTAGGCAGTCAATCTTTACAGCATAAGGATTACTGATTCAAAAAACTTGACAACCATAGCTTTACTACATTGTTATTTGCTGTTGTTTATGAACTAATCATGTACAGTAAGCCAAATGTAGTAAGCAGTATAATGATATGTGATAAAACGATCAATCAATGATGCTTGAATATTGAATTGCTCAGGTTTCAGATTAATTGTTCCATTGCTTGTCACTTGTATGTTTGATTCAGTCCTTAGATGAAGAAGCTTAATAATTAACTTTTATACTTAGAACTAGTCTTCCATATTGAAAATAGGAACAGTTTAGGCTTGTGGTTAATAGCAAAAGACAAACCACATTTATGGAGCCGAGGTATGTTTCAAAGTAACAACATGCATTACATGTTTGATGTTATGACACAGGGGTCCATTGTCATGCTGTAGGAATTGAAGTGTAAGATTACAAGTTTAAATTATAGGGGACCTTAAAGGTGAAGGGAGGTAGGGTTAAGTACTTTATCCACAAGAAATTAGGAGTCTGAATCTCATTCTTTTCTGCTAATTATGCTTTATGTATAATTCTTGCATGTGAATCTAAAGCTGCATCATATGTGTTTTTGTGATTATTGTTTTTGTATCCTTTGACAGGTCAGAATGGTCATAAAACAGATAAGGCATTTGTGTACATGGAAGCTGAAAATCCAATATCTAGTTGCTGGTCAAGATCCGTTAATTCTTTTCTTCCAAAGGAGCCTGGCATCAGTCAAATGATGATGACTGTCTGTCAATATGTACAACAAAAACATAGGTAAGGTTTTTGTGTGTCATTTTCACCATTTTGTTATAACATTTTAAAGACTCTAAGCAAGCAAAATATTTTACATGTATTGTGGATCCAGCTTTAATTCTGAGGGATGCTGAAGTCTCTGACCTTGATACATTGCTCAGTCTAGTTTCTAAATTGTCCTTTTGGCAGACCATTGACTGCCTGATTGGCTGATTGGCTGCTTCCCATTCGCGGGAGCTTAAGCCCTATCACTGATTGGTTTAAGTCAGCTGTGAAATGATTAAAACTCAGACTTAGGGGTGTTTGAAACCTTGCATTTACTTAGAAATGTACAGTCTTGTCTGTGGACTGACAAGATGTCTGTGACAAGAAGTAGCATTGGAGATTCACTTTGGAAAGTCTACAAGATGTCAATGTCAAGGAATTGAGGTGAAGCAACATTAAAATTTGCTTACTATTGAATATCAGGCGGGCATTGCGAGTCCAGTTGGTACAAAACCAAAATATTTTATACAAGCATTAATTTTTATTACTGAAAATTTGACAGGTGCTAGACACCTGTAGCACCCCCTAGATCTGTCACTGCTTTGAATTTCTGTAGATCTGATGGAAATTAACTCAATAAATCAAAGAAAGATGTTTGATCATTTTGAGTGATCTATGATTTTTGTATGCTACTGGT